>JAQIWN010000641.1:0-29047 GCA_034699025.1 Entomobrya cf. arborea Gr-Col-00668 | reverse complement strand
GAGAAAGTGGTTCATTTAAAAGTTAAAGAGTTTAAGTGCGCTTTGTGTGATAAGCGATTTGGGATAAAAAGGCAAATTACGAGTCACATGAGAACTCATACTGGAGAACATCCCTTTAAATGTCAACAGTGCTCTCGAATGTTTTCTGAAAAAGGAAACCTACAACGGCACATGCGTGTTCATTTGAAAACAAACTTGTGAAGCAACTCTGTTACTTTTTAAGTCCATAATCTCTTAAGCTAGTTTCGTATATTATTTAAAACCTAAACATTTCAATTTATCACGTTTAAGTTTATACGAAATTATAAAAAATAGACAAATTCTTATCTACGAAATTACAAGTTTAAAAAATAACATTTACAAATAAATAATTTCTATAGTTTTTTTATAATTTATAGCTAATTCTTTTATTAGACAAAAATTCTAAATAAGAAATGTAAAGTAAAATGATCTCGCATCGGAAAACGTTTTAAATTTCATCCTATTCTACATAGTACATATGATAACCACATAATGAAACCCACAGCCCCAATATCCAAATCAATAAAATGACACGCAGCTGCTAAAATCATATTATCTTATTGCATAACACCACGAAGTAGGAGGGTGAGAAAACAGCTGCTAACTACTGCAAAGAAAAACACGCAAAAGTAACAGTAAACGTATTTTTTGTTGAACTGCAGCTGTACCAACGATAAACATTTTCCTCTATTTTGGAAAAAGGGATGAGACTCTGAAAAAGTTATTTTGCTTCTGTTTTGGTTTTGTATTGACGATTGAGTGTATTCATGAAAAGTCGAGAACAAAGGATTAGTTCAGCTTTTTGGTCATTTACCACATCTTTTTTTACTTTAAAAAAATGGTTTTTACAATAAGAACTAAAACTTTATGTTGAAATAAACTTTTATTACAACTAAACTACTTTTAGAAATAGACTACGTCACTTGTCTCATATAAACAATTTGTGATTTTTAACTGATGATTAAATATTCAAGTTAAGATGAGCCAAAAACTTTTCCGGTGTTCTCTTTGTGAGAAATAAAACAAAAGAAAAACTAATCTTCAAAGTGTGGAAACAAATTCTGTATTATGTATTCCTGCGAGTGATCTACGCAACACGGAGGTCCTCATCGAACCAGCAAACCTGACTCTTGTGAAATTTTCAAAAAGATTTATGAGTCAAAATAGTATTTTGAAAGGCACCTGAAATCTGATTTTAATACAACACCTTAAAATATAGAAAGTTTTGTAGTGTGAAAAAAATGATTCATTTAGTTTTTGTTTATGGTAAAAACAGCATAATATCTTAAATGCAAATATACAAAACCCAATTACGCTTTACACTAACCTTTATTGTTGTAAGTTTTAATGGATTCTATAGTGCGTGCTCTTAAACTAGTAAAATTAATAATGATACAGTAAAAAGCTAGATTTTAAATTTTATCTTTGTATAAAATATTAGATTTATAACTTTTGTTTGTTTTTATTTTCATTATTTGTGGAATAGTAATATTATTTAATAATGAGAGTGATGTAACAAATTGTAAATTAAATTGTAATATGCCTCTAATAAATTGTAATAAAGGCATCGATTTGTTGTTTGTCAAAAAAATGTACAAAAGATTAGTGAATAAATTGAATTGAATACAAAAATGCATGTTTAAAAATCGACACAAATTACTTCTCTTATTTTACAGCATCAACTTTACAGTTTGTATCAAGTTCTAAAATTAAATACACTATTTACACTAATGGGTCCGTTGGTGATTTTTAAGCGAAGCCAGATGAGCAAATGTATTTTTACATAGTTCACATTTAAATGGTTGTTTTCCAGTATGCCTTCGAATATGACTTGTCAAATCTCCCCTTGTGCCAAATAGTTTTCCGCAGATCTTACATTCATGTTATTTTAGTAACTGATGGACAGTTTTCTTGTGCGTTCCCAAACCAGAGAGCTGTGAAAATGATTTTCCGCATTGCTCGCACTGATATGGTTTCACTTTGGCATGTGCAACCATTTGAGATGTCAGAACATCTTTTCGAACAAAGGACATATCACAAATATTACAGATAAATCGTTTGACATGATTAAGATCATGTGTTTGTTCGTGAACTTTTAAAGTTCCTTTTCTCTTAAATTCTTTTTTACACTTATCACATCGAAACGGCCTTTCTCCAGTATGAGATCTAATATGTCTAGCAAGAGCGGCTCTTCCCATTAGAAATTTTTCGAAAAGATTACATTTCAAAAGCTTATTCTCTTTAACATAATTGTTAGAATGGAATGCTTTGTTCTTCTCATGTACAAACAAATGGCGTTTTTAAGTCATTGAAACCACGAATGGCTGTATCACATATACTGCAATGAAAAGGTCGTTCTCCAGTATGAACAAGATAAAGGTACAATAATCCAGTACTATCGGGGTAAATTTTATGACAGACAATGCACTCACAGTCCCATTTTCTTGTTCGTCCCATTTTATTACCGATATTTTCAGTAATCATAGGATTAATTAATGCAACGCTTGAAACACAATTACCACCTTTATTGTTAATAGCTTTCATAATAACCACACAATTTAAAACGATTTAAATATATTATCTGTTAGGCTAGCAATGCCATATGCAAGCCAGTTAGTTTACAGGCGCTTTTTGCTTAATTACCAACAATAGAGTTTTACATATAGACAAAATATGCAGCATGAGTATGTATTGACTTATATTCTATAAAATACAAATTTTGTTTCAGGGTCAAGTATCTTGTATGTAAGCCATACACAAAACTAGCGAAAACACCTGTGGACTAGTTTTGGTTTCTTACTTCACGATAGCTGTGTGTTATGTATAGATGTATTCCACTCAAGGGAGTAAATCAATTGAAAAAAATAAATGCGTCATGTACACATTTTTTATTCTGAAAAAAAATACTGCTGACCCCCAGAAATGAACTTGCATATCTCATACGTATTAATCAAGTAAGCATAAGAAAATTACTCGGCAAATATTTTCTCATTACAATACAATTGAAAGGGTTTCATTATGCTTTAAGCCGGTATTTATGTAGGATTTATATCTAGCAGCTAACAAATTAAGACGAAATTAAACAAAAAACTAGGGATAAAGAATTCCGTAATATTTGAATTTATAGAAAACTAGAGTAATAAAATACTTAACAATACGAATTAAATTAAACTTGTGTTTTATCGAAGTATTTTCTTTTGGTCGTTTAAATTTAATAATTTTGTCCTATTTAGTTTTTCATGTGATGAAAAATCCGACGACTTGAATGCATTTTGAAGTTTTAAATTCAATGATATACAAGTTGGAATCATTTTTGATTTAAATGCAACAAATAAATGGTTTTGCTTAAAATAAAATAGAAATGTAAGAAAAATCTTACAAATATAATTTGCTCATTCACTTATTAATTTTTGCAAATGAACGTTTCAATGAAATCGCATCGTATAAGTGTAAGCATGTAAAAGTTAAGGTTCATTTTTATTGTTATGGGCCCATATTTTACTTTTTGATGATAAATCTTTTTAAGTGTAGTTTAGTTTTATTGTACAATCATAAGATTTTCGTAGTTTATTTCTCAAAGTCTTAGTTTTAAAGGATAGTTATTAGAATATTTTTACAACAACAAATTATGTATAACTAAAATTTAAAAAAAATCATTGTTAAGTGACATTTACAAGAATCCTAAATTAATTTGAACTACAAAACTTGATCTACAGAGTATAATTTTCAGCAAACTATTTAAATTCCCACGGTATTTACACAATTTCTGTAAAGCCGATTTACAAACATTAGAAATCATTACTATAATTTAATATCACTTGGTGTGAGGCTTTCTTCCAAGAAATTATCATTGGTATCATATATTATAGAATGCAAACACTAATTATTTTTTAACAAAGTCGATATTAGCTTTTAACATTTTGTGATTGAAAAATTGTATTTCAAAACTAAAAACTAGTTTTCTCCAAATGCTGGACAAACGCCTATGCAACTTAAATTATTCTTGAATAAACTAAACGAAATAATCTTTAGTGTTTCATAGATAAAAAGCTGCATTACAAAATTTAACTTTACTCATTATATACATATATTGACAAATTCTAACTAATACCAACAATCAATATTGTTAAATCAAATCTTAAAAATATTTATAGAGAGAATGCTAAGTGAGGTAAGTAAAACTGACACTAATCAATCCATCCATAAGTATTTAACACCAAACCAAGTGTAAGAGCTTTTCTAAAGAAGACCACTTGAATGGAGATTCTTATGTGCTTTCAGTGCACCTGTATAAGCAAATGACTCCACACACAATTCACATTTAAATGGTCTTTCTTTTGTATGTGTTCGCATATGACTTTCTAAAGTTCCCTTTGCAGAAAATCGTTTCCCGCAAAGCTTGCACTCATGATCTTTAATCAGTTGATGAACTGATTTACGGTGTTGTCCCAGTCCAGAAACATGTGAGTAAGATTTTCCACAAATTTCACATTGATAAGGTTTCACTGTTGCATGTATTACCATATGGCTCTTCAGGACATCTTTCCGGGCGAATGATGCATTACATACATCACAACAAAATGGTTTAATGGGATTAAGGACGTGTGTTTTCTCGTGCCTTTTAAGGCATCCAATCCTCTGAAATGTCTTTTTGCACTTATCACATCGAAACGGCCTTTCTCCAGTATGAGCTCTAATATGTCTTTTAAGAGGGTTGCTTCCCTTTATAAATTTTTCGCATATGTTACACTGCAATAGCTTGATGTCTCTAACATATTTTTTGTAATGGAACGGTTTGTTTGGTTTCTTCTGATGTCCAAACATATGACATTTTAAGTCATTAGATCTACGAAAGGCTGCCTTGCACAAACTGCAATGATAAGGTCGTTCTCCAGTGTGAACATGGTAGTGGTACAGTAATCTTGTGCTATGGGGCAAATTTTTATCACAGAAAATGCACTTATACTCTTTTTTGCACCGTCGACCCATTTTCATACTATTTTTAAAGACCATTAAATAAATGCTCACAACACAATTAGCCTCTTACTTTGAAATAGCTTTCATAATAGCTCAAAATTAAAAACGGACAAACGAATGTTTTGGTAGAATAACAATGCAATATGCATGCTTGGTTAACAAGCACTTTGTAAAGAAACACTGGTGGCAAAACTTTGCATTTAAAATCTTGTATGGAAAGCATACATAGCAGTAGCGAGAACACCTGATGACTTGTTTTGGTTTCTTACTTCGCTATAGCTCTGTGTAATGTGTAGGTGCATTCATCTGAAGACAATAAAGTGGTTTGTGGAAACTATATGCCTTATATAAATATGTTATAGTTTTATTTCTTAATCTAAAAAAAGACAGCTGAACACAACGTATAAGTTTATGCACTAGTCGTGTAAACATAAACATGAACCTAGCAAACATTGGCCTGCTAGACTTAACTTGAATGGGGTTGCATAATGTTGGCGAACAAATTTTATACACCATTGTTAATTTTTTATACCACTAAAGGCTAGCAGTTTAAGACAAAATTAACCCAAAAAAGCACAAAAAATAATTTAAATATTACACCAAAAACAACAAATCTAATATAGTTCTCGGAGACCAATCAAATAGTTTACGAATTGATTAGGATTTTTAGCTGGGGTTGATTTTCTTTTAGGGCCTTAAATTTATTTATTATGCTTTGCAGTTTAATTAGTTATAAGTAGTCCAACGACTTAAATGTTATTGGTCTTTGTAATTTGACGTTTGAATTTTTTTGAAACTTTTTAGAATTAAATACCAGCTAAAAACTTACAGAACAATTTGTGTTTCGTTAACAAACTTATTAATAAATAAACAGGTAACAAAAACTCGAACAAGTAGTTTACCCCAAAGGTTTTTCAAGTCATTCCTTTATGAACTGCAATTTGATGTCGCTTTACATGGCTGCTATGAGTAAATCCCCTCTGACATATATTACATTTAAAAGGCTGTTCTGTTGTATGGTATCTAACATGTACTTTTAAATTGCTTTTATCGGAAAACATTTTTCCACACAACTCGCATTTATAATCTTTTATTTTCAGATGCACTAGATTGTAATGCTTTTTAAGATACTGGTTACTGGAAAAAGATTTTTCACACTCGTTACACTTCTCACTTTTGGTTCTTATCTCATTGTGAATTTGCATGTGTCGTTTAAGTGCATTATATTGACGAAATTTCTTTTGACATATTTTGCACGTGTACCTCTTGTTTATAGAATGTATGTCGTCGTGAAGTTTGAGCTCATTTAAAGTAACAAAAGTTTGATCACATTTGTTACACGTATACGGTTTTTCTTTTATATGGCGTTGAACATGGCCCTTTAGAACAGTTCTTGATGATACAAACTTATCGCAAAAAATACATTGAAGAGAATCTTGTACAATGTGCCAGTTCAAATGTGATTTCAAATGGAGTTTCGATTTATGTTGATGTAAGAGTTGATGTGTCCAAAGTTGGGAGTTGCCTTGAAATGATTTTAGACATAGGTGACATTTGTGTGCTCTTTCTCCAGTATGCACCAACATATGAGCTGAGCGGCAATCTAACCGTCCAAACGATTTGCCGCACAAATAACATGAATATGGTTTTTCTCCTGTATGAGTATTGTAATGTCTAAAAAGACGAAATTTGTCAGAAAACTTTTTGCAACAGAATACGCACTGGTGCTCTAAAGGTTCGAAATGAATCGTTTCATGTTGTGCTAAACTAGATTTGGTAAAAAATTCTTTCCTACAAACCTCACCGTGAAATTTTTTACTTGACATTTCAAAACTGATATTAATTTTTTATCGATAATTGCAAAGTTTGTTTCTTTTGAAATTCAGAAGTAAATATACAATTCACTGTACATTGTTTATCTGAGTAAACTCAGTTTCTGCTAGCCTTTTGCTAGAAGTCTAGCAATAAAACATATTTTTTTCGAATTTCTACATTAACGACTTTGTAGTATGAAATTTTATTGTCACATGATTTAAAAATCAGCAGTTTGAGCGACTTACTTGGTGGTCAATCAATTTTTGAAAAAAATAGTATTGATCTTCGGAAAAGTTTCCGTGTCAGCCTAATAGTTTCAATATAGTATTATAAATAAACATATGCTTCTTCTAAACGCCAGACTTCACTTGATTGAATTAAGCTATAGGTAGCTCCGAAGCTGTAATAACCGACAAGTTTTAAATCTTACAGAAAAATGAGCTGATTAATTTTTTTCTTGTGCTACCTGAACTCCGAAATACCTTTACGTGCTAAAAGCAGGTAAACTGATGATAACATCGTTTTCCTTTAATATCCCCAACACATGGTAAAGGACAGGTTTTGATGTTTTTCATGTTATGTATTTAAACACAAAACAGAAGCACAGACATATATCTACATAAATATTTAATAATACATGCGTATTTCATAATTGGAGACGTTTGTGTGAAAGTATTACGCCTTTTTGTACTTATTGGTGTTTTTACCACTTTAGCTGGTCCAACTAAAAATGCCAACTACCAAATGAAAAGGTAATAGTAACTAGTACAAATTCGGGAATGCTTAACATTAAGAGCGGCTTAAAAGTACTTTCCAAGAATTAGTTTCAAAAAATTCTTAAACCCAATACATACTGTAGTTAATCAAGCAGTATTAGAAATTAGAACCAGGTACGTATTTTTGGTACCTTTTTCATGTAAAAATGCCATTGTATAATAAATCGTATTCATATTGGCACCCTTCCTCCAGCATCAGGGTTTAAATACTTATGGACAAACAATGTTAGTTTAGATGTTGGAATTTTTACTCTTTTTATTTCTTGACCATTTGTATTGCTTTAAAAAGGTTATTGTTCTAAAGGACCAGCTTAGCCTTTCTACTTGCTAATCTCTTTAGCGTTGGTTGTCACAAACGGCAAAATTCATACAAATATGCATTTTACAACGATTACGAAGAAGTTGGGATGCACAACAGGACGCCAATTTAAATCACTTCTCTTTGCATAAAGTTCAAATTTTGATTGGAGCTGTAGTATGGAATACATAAAACTTGAAACACTTTATGAGCTTCATAACGAATTATAATTTCAATGTTAGTGCAACCAAACTGGTAAAATGGTTTATTTTCCTTATTTGTAAATAACTCATTTTTGAGTTTGTATAAGTCTTGAAAAATATCTTGCAAATAAGACTTTCCCAACTTTTTTATTTATTTCTAAAAATTAAAAAACCTGTTGTTGGAATAAATTGAAGAACATGAAATTTTTAATTCATCTGTACTGTTATGGGCTCATGTTTTATTTTCAGGTGATATTTTACTCAAGGAAAATAGAATGAAAATTACATCAAATTTAGTACTAAACAATAAAAGTACAGGGTTTGCATGGTACATTTCACGTGGTTGTAGTTTAAAAAAAAGGTTAATGTAGTATTTTTACAAAACCAAAGTATAGTATAATATTAGTGTAAACAATGATCCTAAGGGAAATGTTCTGAAAATCACTGAGTCAAAAACTTGATTTAAAGAGCTGCACCTTATAATGTTGGGCACACTCTTTGACTTCGTACGGTACTAACACAAATTCCCTACTGCCGCTTTACTAACGCATTAAAATAACTATTATCAGTTAATATGAAGTGGTTTTAAGTCTTTCCCAAATAAACCTTAATAAAGTTAATAAATTATATATTTTTTCTCCAAGACTGACATCATTTTAAAAGTTTTATATCAAAAATATTGTATAAAAACTATATTAAAAACTGAAAACTAGATTTCTCTAAATGTTTAACAAATATCCTGGGCGCAAATTCCCTAATAAACTAAACGATTTATTTTTGGTATTTTAAAGCATTCAAGCTTCATTACAAAATTGGAGTTTACTCATCCTTTACATATTTATACAATATCTTATAAAAATATCAATTGATATCGTTAAATCCATTTTAATCATCCATAGTATTTAATTACAATAACCAGTATAAAAAATCTACACAAGACCACTTGAATGGAGATTCTTATGGGCCTTTAACCCCTTTTGGTACGCAAATGACTCCAAACAAATTACACATTTAAAAGGCCTTTCTTTTGTATGCTTTCTCATATGAATTTCTAATCTTCCATTTGCAGAAAATCGTTTTCCACAAAGCATGCATTCATGATCTCTAATCATTTGGTGAACTGCTTTACGGTGTATACCTAATCCAGACAGTTGTGAGTAAGATTTTCCACAAATTTCACACTGATAAGGTTTCACAGCTGCATGTATTACCATATGGCCTTTCAGGACATCTTTTCGAACAAATGATGCATTACAAACATCACAGCTAAATGGTTTTATTGGATTCAGAACATGTGTTTGCTCGTGCCTTTTTAGGCATCCACTTCTTCGAAACTCCTTTTGGCACTTATAACATCGATACGGTCGTTCTTCAATATGGGTTCTAATATGTTTTGCTAGAGCTGAAGAGCTTCCCAGAAATTTTTCGCATAGGTTACACTGCAAAAATTTCTTATTTCCTACAAATGTTTTAGAGTGAAATGTTTTGTTCCTCTCATGTACACGCTTATGGCGGTTGTAATCACCGGAACTGCGGAAGGTTGTACCACATAAACGGCAATGATAGGGTCGTTCTCCTGTGTGAACTAGGTAGTGGTACATCAACCCGGTATTATCGTTGTATGTTTTATAACAGAAAATGCACTTGTGAACTTTTTTGCTTTTGCCCATTTTATTAACTCATGTTATAATAAAATTTTACACGGAATAGTAAAGTACAAAGTTTTTAAAGTCGATAGTCAAACTGTGAGTATTCATTAGTACACTAAATTAAATTTTTATAACGCTTCCACCAGTTTAATATTTGAAGACTGATTTTAAAAGTAAAATTAACTGTTTAACAATAAATTGTTTATAAACTTTTTTTTGGTAGCAGTAAATAACTTTATTTGCAAACACTTTGTGATGACTTCCGCATCATCATTCTTTTAGATCAGAGAAGTTGTTTACATTGGGATTGGTTTTATGTAACAACAAATACAGATGTTTGTCCAAGGTCACAAATCTTCTCAATAAGTTATGCATGTCATGGGAGAAAAACACCTGTTGACTTGTTTGGACTTAAAATTGTATACTTGTTGTAATTTACTCTCGTGTGTAGTTATACCAAAGTACATATTTCATACTAATATCATGTCCAATGTAACATCAAATACAAACAACAAAAATAATTGCTTCATTCTCCCGAGCTCCCAGAAAAATACATTATTAGTCATTTTAATCACTAATAATGTATTTAATATTTTAAGATTTATAACAAAAAGACATCGAAACAGAATGCTTCCACCAACATAATTTTTGACGTAATCTCTAAAATATTTACTCATTTCCAAATTATAGAAGCATATTGTACCGGCAATCATAACATGAAATAGCTTGTCATGTTAAAATGTCATCCATTTCCAAAAACTTGTTTTTTGATGCAAAATGAAATGAGCTAACTCAATAGTAAAGACTTTCGAATTTTTTGCTTCTACTCATACTTGTAAAGTCTATTTAAGATAGATAGTCCAGTTATTTGATATTTTATAATGTTCATCCTGTGCATATTACAATTCCTCTTCTCGGTTAGAATTTCAATTAAGTTGACATGAAAGTCCTAGCACTCTTATAAGCTAATGAAATATTTGAAGCGTCTAAGTTACCCAAGTTGAATTATTCTGAAAATAATTGATGATTTTTTTGTGCTAAAAAAATCTACTATGGCATAATGCATTGAAGAAATTTACTAATCTAAGAGTTATTGTTTATAAATATTTTGTTGCAACAAACAGCAACCAACAATTTGACTATTATATGCTATGTTTGACTCAACAAATTATGATACAATGAAAATCTACCTTAGATATACATTTGTATATTTATATTTAAAACTGTACAAGCGAGTATAGTTGCATGTATCTCCTTATCGAATTTCAAATGATCCTTTTTCACTAATGACAGACATCATTTTTAATACTTTGCAATGCCAAAGTATGTTTTTCTCGGCATGATTATAAAAAATTGCAGGTCAGTTAGAGTGATTCTTTTATAAGCTAAACGAATTTATTTCCGGTTCATATAAGTGAAATCTTTCCAACAAAACTTGAGATTATTCATCATATACATATTTATACATATTCTTGCTCTTATTTTCAATCAATAATGTAAAATCGACTTCATTCCAAAGTTTTAGAAAAATGTCCAAAGTAAAACTAACATAAATCAAGTCGCCCATAGTAATACTTACAATAATCCACGTAAAAATAGTCTACACAAGACCACCTGAATGGAGATTTTTATGGGCCTTCAAGGCAGCATAGTACGCAAATAATTCCGAACATATTACGCATTTAAATGGTCTTTCTTTTGTATGCATTCGCATATGGCTTTCTAAATTTCCCTTTGCAGAACTTCGTTTCCCGCAAAGCTTGCACTCATGATCTTTAATCAGTTGATGAACTGCTTTACGGTGCATTCCTTATCCAGACAAATGTGAGAAAGAATTTCCACAAATTTCACATTGATAAGGTTTCTCTGCTTCATGTATTATCATGTGGCTTTTCAAGACATCTTTTCGAACAAATGATGCATTACAAACATCACATCTAAATGGTTTAATGGGATGAAGAACATGTGTTTCTTTGTGCCTTTTTAGGCATCCGCTTCTCTGAATTGTTTTTTGCACTTATCACATCGAAACGGCCTTTCTCCAGCATGAGATCTAATATGATTAGCAAGAGCGGCGCTTCCCGCTATCAATTTTTCGCATAGGTTGCACTGCAGTACCTGGTTCTCTCTAACGTATTTGTTGGAATGAAATGCTTTGTTCTCCCGATGTACAAACATATGGCGTTTTAAGTCAATGGATCCACGGGAGGCAGCATTACACAAACCGCAATCCGGAAGGTCGTTCTCCAGTGTGAACTAGGTAGTGGTACATCAAACCGGTACTCTTGGTGCATTTTTTATAAAACAAAATGCAATTATAATCTTTTTTCCTTTTGCGACACATTTTTCACTTGTATTTTAGTTAAATTTTACACGATACAGTAAAGTACAAAGTTTTTAGCTAAAGTTTTTAAAGTCGATATTCTAACTGCAGGTACATATTCATTAGTTCATTAAATTAAATTTTTAAAACACCGCCACCAGTTTAATATTTTGCAGCTGATTTTAAAAGTAAAATTAGCAATTTAACAATAATTTTATTATGAACTCTATCTAGTTGCAGTATATTACTTACAATGGGTCTACTCCAATGTACCTAGCCTAACCTAACCAAAAAATTTAAATTGAATACAAAATATACGCATAAGTTGTATTATTATTAATTTCTTTAAATGCAAAAATGAAGACAATTTATTTCTTTGCATATCCTTTTATAACGTAACCTGCAAGCAATAAAGTGCTGCTTTAATGAAGTCTCCTAAACGCTTGTTAATTGAGCTGTATGAACGTCACTTGAATTTGCCACCAACTTTTTAAAGTTTTAAGTTCAATTCAGTACATAAAACGAAGCATGCATATGTAATGACTGAAATTCGCCTGAAAATGTTAAGAATTTGTCGTTAATTCAATTGATAAATCATTTCAAATAATATTTTTTGAAAATCAATAGGACTGTTTTTTGTTTGAACAACGTAAATTTCCTTTGATTTCTCGGTTCTTTTGTCCCGCTTCAAGTCTTAAGAAATTATGTACCACACTTACTCACGTATAGCCAGGTTTTAAATTCATCTGTTGTGAATTGTGAGCTGTCTTCCTGAAATGAAATGAAAAATACCATCACACCATAATGTTTTGGCATTGTAAGCCAAGTAACATATCTAGTGAATCAAATCGACATTTGATATTGAGTTGAAGGTACATACGTAAAAAGCTCGAGAATTCATATTTTCGGTAGGTTAAAATGCAAATCAAAATGTTAAACGATATTTTCGGCCTATTTTTTACCCTTTATAGAAGTCGATCGTTTGAGGTAGACGAAAGACGTAGAGTTTTTCTCTGGTGTTAAACCAAATGTTCACTAATTAAAAACTTACTTATACCCATTAAAAGTCACATGTAATGTTCACAATCTCCACGTTTACTTTCTCAATCAATACTAAATAATATTCAACAAAAAGATCCGTTGGATATTAAAAACGTTTTAGGTAAGGCTTCCAAACGTTTTACTTACTTATACAAAGCTAAACTTCAACGGTACATTTACTATGCATCTTCTCAAACGTAAATTGAAATAGTACTTTTATTCGTTCTTTCCATTACAATACAACAAGAGTACTGGTTTCCACATGGTGACACGTTAATCATAAAAAATTTACTAGCTACAATAGTTACTTAACGAGGACGACTTAACTTTCATTATAATCACAAATATACCATAAATTAGTTTTGTAACAAATATTCTTTTTAACAATAATTTAAATTTGTCATAACTTAGTTCACCCACCTTAATATCTTTCGGTAGCTTATTCCATAATACAACTCCTCTATAATCTAACGATTTTCTGTAGCACTTTGACTTAAATTTAGGAATTTTTAAGCTTGGAATATTATTTAAAATGGATTGTTTTGAAATTTCTATTAAATCATCTTTTAAATCAGGAAAAACATCTTTTAGTACTACGTAATATCTTCTCTGCTGAAGTGAAAGAAACTCAAACTCTTTCCTTACGTCAACATAATCAATTTGTCTTTTCCTTCTTTTGTGTACAGGATACGCAACTTCCGTTAAAAACCTGTCCACCTTTCTCTGAATCACATCAAGTTGCTTGTCTGTCAATACAGCCCACATATCTATTCCATAGTCGATTACCGAATGTATATGAGCATTTACCATAACTTTAAATACACGCTTGTTTAAAAATCTTTTAAATCCTCTTAGGTATTTTATTTTATTTGATAGCTTATTTAATACGCATTCATAATGTAATTTAAAGCTCAAAGTGCTGTCTAAAATAATTCCCAAATATTTAAAACTAAACACTCGTTCGATTTTGTGCTCACCTATTTCAATTACAGTAATTTCAGATTCATTCTTAATTGTAAAATCTTTTGCTTTATGAGAATACATACATTTCTTGAACCCTTGCCCTTAAATAATGGAATGACATTTGCTTTCTTAAAAACTGTAGGAACAGCTTTACAAGTTATAATCTCACTTAAAAGCCACGCTAGCATATTACAAAATACTGTGTTGCAAGCTTTCATCATTCTAAGGGAAACCACATTTTTTAACTTTCATTTGCTTAATTATAGATCCTATTTTCTCTTTACTAACAACAATTGGCTCGACATCATAAATTGGTATTTACAATTAAAATGTTTAATATTCTATGGTTAGTTATGTGAGTCCCTCATACATTAACGAATTCTGCATTTTTCACCTACAATATCATTGGCATAACACTGGGCTTATTAAATCAAATATTGAAAGTCATCGTGAGCTCGCAATATATCATTTTAAAATAAATCTATATGCATAATCGGGGTCAGATTTCCCTTATCAGTTATATTTTGCAATATATTTGCTTCAACATAAAGGAAGATAAATAAATTAATAATTCTTCCGTAACATGTTTATGTGGCTTAGGGAAAATAATAGCTTTTATAAATGGGACAAAAGAAACCGCTACTAGAAATCCTTACGTCAACTGATTTAAATATTAATGCTGGAATCCATCTTAAAGCATAAAGTATTCGACAAAAAAGGTAAATATTTTTTTATAATCGTTACGAAGCACTTTATTTGTATAAAACTGATATATCATTTGAACTCGTAAATCAGCATTGACCATCAAAACATTTTATATTCTACTAGCAGTTATAGTACGAATATGTGAACGATAAATTTAAGCGAATTCAATCCAATTTATGTTTTGAATATCAAGGACACAACACTCCGCTTAGTAAGTTAAGTATTTATAGTACCTGTCCACTCATAGTATATTATTGTAGATAAAATTTCTCAGCATGACCGAGGTCATATTTCCCTTATCAGATGTCTTTGGGAATTTATTGGCCCTACTATTAAGAGCGAAAAATGTATTTATCGTTTGTGGATAATGTTTTTAGGCGGCTAAAGGAAAAAATAACTATTATTGAAATGGAATATTAATGTTCGTTAGAGTCGACGCAATTCCAAGATTTTACGTAAAGTAACTTAAATGTTACAAGATTAATTCTCGCTTAATGCCTGAGATTAAAAGGGAAGATTAGTTTACAGTCCAACTGTTATGGAGATGTTTTAAATTCAAAGCCATATTCTAATAAAATTACAAGTAAGGCGTTTGACAGTTAAAGTGACGCTAAATATAATTATTTATTTAGTTGGTTACAAAAGTCGGCTTTTACCGTACACTTGTATAGAATCATATATTTAGAATGGCTATAAGAGAACCAATTACCTTAAAATCTGACACACAGTCTTTCACTTCAAGGACTCACGTATAAAACTTAAGTATGGTTTAATTATGTATAGATAAATGGCCAGAATATTATATGATAGCCTAGAAAATGCTTCTTCCAAGTTTTTACATTACGTTTCCCGTCCACTCCGCACATTAAATAAATGATTTACGGTTGAAGTTTAAAGAATTGTTTATACATTATGCTTCAGACTAAATGGGTATAGATTAAGATGATTTTAAGATTAGCAGATTAAGTGCATTACTGCCAGGACTCAATTATGGCCCTAAATTAATTATGAAAGCAATAGTTAGAAAAACTTAAATCTACGCCTCGTAAAAAGTTTCGGGTAATATTTTAAGTAGGCCGAAAAGCTTAAACATTCTATGACAAAATAACAACTTAAAGTTTTTCAGAAAAAGTTATTTTGTCAAAGAATTCTACATTTTACGTTCGAATTTTAATAGTCAAACATCACACTGGACAAAATACTCTGCAATAAATTATTGTATTAAACTATATTTTTTAAATTTAAGAATATAAATACTTGTAGACACATGGTTTAAATCAGTAACTATATTCCAAATTGCACTAAATATTAAAAACTATCTCAATGTGTCCACCTCACTTGTACTAAATCAAATGACCTGTAATTCGTTGCTCAAAGCGCAAAATAGAAGTTTCGTTTGATATAACGCCAGACAAAGCAACATCTAAAATTTCCTAAACCCCAAAACATATTCGTTGGGATTCGTTCCCATTTTTTGGATTTATTTAAAACTAATAAAAATAATAAAATTAAGAAATATTTTATTTATAATGCTTCTTACAAAAGGACTTTTAAAATTAGTTGTCCTAAACATTAAATTGCTAAACTTAATTAGTTCTTCACCTTACTTCTTTGACCATGCATCTAATAAACTAATGTTTAATCAAAGCAAACATTTGAAACAACTAATTTGGCAAAAATCTTTTGTATCAGCAATATCTTTTAACGTTATATTAATACAACTTATAATATTTCGTGGAGCATTTCCAAATCCCCAAATATATGAAGGACTTATGTACGTTTTGGTGATTTACGCATTTCTAGGTACAACGTATACCTATTACTCCAAAAACACTCAAGTTCCATTTTATTTCAATTGCCTTGTTAAATTAGAAAAGCTACTAATTCATGGTAAGATATTTTTTAAAAGATACATACATTTAATTATAATTATTAATAATTTCATCCATTTAAAAATTAAAGATAGCTTCCTGGGAGTATATATTCTCAAGCTTAGCTTTGTTCTGCTGGTGAAAAACATTCAGATATGTGCAATGTACTCAAACGTGCTATTACCGTGTCTACTGCTAAATTTCAATTTTAAAAATGTTTGCCTTTTGCACCTGGATTCTGGCTACTTGAGGATTGTATTCAGTACAATACATTATCATTGAACACGTTTAAACTAAGTGGAACATTTGCACTAATATTTTGGATATCAAACTGTCTAATAATTTTATGGTCAGGAACACAAGTGGTGGCAAATCATATGTTTGCCTGCTACCAAAACTTTTTTGTCGCCCCTTTTTGTTTTGGTTATTATTTGGACAATCTTCTGTTACATATTAAAAACGGCTGCAATGGGTTTAGTACCTTTGATAATATAAAGGTTTACAGAAAAGTTCAGCTAATGATCTGTCTTTTTAACGGAATTCACCAAGATGCAGTTATTTCAATCATTATTTTCAATACAGGTTTCTGCATTGTTATTCCTTTATTTACTTTAATAACTGCAGCAGACGTGATGTCGAGTCTACATTTTTTGATAATTGGAAGTTTAATGTTTCAAGCTATATTATGTAATGTAGTTGGGTTTGGTACATTTAGGGAAATTTATGATCATTCTGTAAAATCAATACAAGCTTTTCGTGCAAACCTTAAAACTGGAACTGAGAGAAAGATTTGTGTTGAAAAAGTTCAGTCATTGGCTGGACTTAAGATTATAATAGGTTCTGTTAATTTTGTGGATAAACTTACACCAATAACTATGGTAGACTTTTTTCTTGGAATTTTGGTTAATTTACTTTTGCTAAAGTAAGCTTAAAAATAGGTGTATCACCTGGTTTTATGCTTGGGTTTTAGGTTTCTATGTATGCTTAGAAGGTTCAAACCAAACACAAGTTTTTTTGATCATTTAATATTTAGGGCTTAATGTCAATAAAAAAAACAAATATGCAACAAACTAGAAATAACTTGGATAGTTTAAATTTTTCACTGTGTTTCAAGAAAGTAGTACTGATATTTATAAATATTATACATGTTAACGAAATAAGTTTTAAACCTATAAACCTCACATGTTAGTTCAATTTTAATGTTTTTCATGTGATTACACATTAGTTTTAACAAAGTAATGAAACAATACTCTAGTGAAGCTATGTTACCTGAATATAATTATTAGTTCCAAGTTTGAATGAAAGCAAAATTGAGCTGGTATCAAAATTGTGTAAAGTGAAAGCTTGAATTAATTACAAAACAGCCATAAAATCTGATAATTGACTTGAAGTTTATGAAGCTCTTTATTAAATTCAACATTTAGAACAAAATCATGCTTGAATATTTATTCATAATTAAGGGCGCGGGCACAATGTCATTTTCAATGTAAATTAATTAATGAGTAGTACAAAGTAAATTTTTTTTTTCACAAAAATGATATATATATCTTATTAACAAATGTATTTTCTTTCTAATGGAAATGGTACAAACCGCATTAAATCTGGCTGAAATTAAGTTTCATTTTACAGAGGTCTGAATAATTTTATTAACCTTTAATGATATTTAGGTCACTACTCACATTTTTTTTGATAGATCAGAAGTTGTATATTCAGTGAAAATGATAACACTGAAAATATAAATGAATAATAAAATGTACCAGCATCCTCATTGGTAATAAAATTTAGAATTATTTTTAATATCATATCGGCTTGAACACGTTTGCATACTATTTATGTTTCAAGCTTTGTAAAAATAAAAACTTATTGACAATGAATTAAAATCCCTGTTTTTACAATTATACTTGTTGTAAAAACTATACAAATTTAAATATAATGGTTTAAGTGCAGTGGTAGTGAAAATGAACCACGATTACACATCAACCTAAAATATTTACAACTGAATTAATTATGTAATTTTAATGTATCTCATAGTAGATAAAAATTTTATTGAAACTACGGAATAAACAACAAAACAATTCAATTCAGCTGCTTGTTTGTGATTTTGTGCAAAGTTTCGCATTTTATTAACATATAGTAGCACAAAGGAGAAAACGTAAATGCATCTGCAGCTGTTAGCCAAAAAAAACTCAGAACGGGGCAAAATCATACCAGTGGTGGTGCAGCTTTTACAGAGATGTTTACAAACCCTTTACTTCCCTAGCACAACAAAAATGTTTTTTCCTTTTTATATTTGACTTCCAGTCGGATTTGATTACTACTCCATGCATTCAGCTGATAATGTTTTCCTGTCAGCATTGCACTAAAACCAATAAAGTTGTTTTAGCTTATAACCCATAAGTCGTATTTTTAAAACAAATGGTAACATTTAATGAATATATTGCGTATCCAGTAAAAAATAGAAAATTTATATTTAAAGCATCTTGCATCATGTTTGTCGTTAGATTCATTGTGTATTTTTTTGGGTTAAAAAATTAAGTACAATGAGTGGAGACAGGTTTAAGTGCTCTCAGTGTGAAAAAAGCTACTTACGAATAAACAATCTTCGACGACACGCAAAAATTAACGAAGGAAAGCGTACATCAGCGTGTATATTCTGTAACAAAACATTATCAATAAACAGTAGTCTTTTTATTCATTATCTCACTCAAATTGTAAAAAAATCATTAACTTTTAATGAAAAGCGGGGACAGGCTTTATAAAATTTAGACATTTAAATACGATGAATAATTTTAAACAGTTTTCATATTTTGTACGGAGACATCACTTCATCACAAATTAGTCATATATAATAATAATATTTAATATCACTCAAAGTTGGTAAATTTGCTTATATCAAACATTTTATAAGTCTTCTCATTTTAGTATAGTAAAAACGATGAAGTGATCAACCCCAAAAATCAAGCGACAAAAGTCTAACAGCTGCATACATCAAATTGTGTTGAATGATACCTCTACCAGAGTAAGAGGGTGAGCTTGCAGCTACCTTCCCCAAAAAAAACTCAGAAGGGGTAGGAAAATCCTTTATCACGAAGGTCCAGCTGTCCCAAAAATGTACATCTGTCCTTTTGTGCTAACAGCATAAGATATTAACAAACAGTTCATTTGCTTCAGTTTTTCATATTTGTCGTGGTTACCATTTGGAAGCAGAGAGCAAAAAATTCATTCAGCGGTTGGTCTTCTTTCGTTTGTATCGCAATACAGAACAATTCCTTTTTTTATTTTAACTTTATTTTTTATAAGACTAAATAAAAACGTAATGATAAAATTAAGTGGTTGATTTAGCTAGTTGTAAATTTTTGTTGAAGTTGTCTTAAATATTCATGTCAAAATGAGCCAAAAATATTTTAAGTGTTCTCCTTGTTAGAAGGGCTAAACTCGCAAAAATAGATGTCAGTATTCGTCAGGGAAAACGTACATCAGAGTGTGCAATCTGCAACAAAACATTTTCATTGAACAGTGGAATTAACATTTTTTATTTATATATTGCGTTTCTAGTAAATTTCGAAAATTGATATGTTAAGCTGCGAATTTCATTGTAATCGATAAATTTGCTCTTTGTGTGAAAAAAGCTACTTACGAATAAACAATCTTCAACGACACGCAAAAATTCACAAAGGAGAACGTACATCAGCGTGTATATTCTGTAACAAAACATCATCAATAAACAGTGGTCTTTTTCATCATTATCTTACCCATATAAAAGAAAAACCTTATAATTGTACCCTGTGTGATAAATCATTTGGAAGTTTGTCAGCATTAAGAGGTCATATTGCAAGCCATTTGGGAGAAAAGTCCCATGTTTGTAATATTTGTGGAAAATGTTATACTAGAGAGTGTTCTCTTAATGAGCATAAAAAGCAACACAAAGAAGGATATGGATTCAAGTGCAATCAGTGTGGAAAGAAGTTTGGAGTAAAGACATCTTTAAAGCGGCATTTAAATACACATAAATCTATAACCGAGTTTCAGTGTACTTTGTGTAGCAAATACTTGTCCTCAAAAGTTGCGTTAAGTGGGCATTTGAAGATGCATACGGGTGAAAAGCATTTAAAATGTTCGCTTTGTCCGAATATGTTTATGCGTGTGGGGGATTTACGGAGACATGAAGAGTCTCACCAAAAGCTAAAACATTATTTCTGTAAACTATGTGAAAAGGAGTATAAATATGAGCAGAATTTCAATAAGCACGTGGAATCGCATTTAAACATAAATGTTTAAGTTTTATATTAACAAAGTAAAAAAATCATTTTTGGGGTTTAAAAGTTTTAAGGTGCGTTAACAAAATAATTATTTCTTTGGTGAAGTTCGTAATAATCCATGCAAAATATTTAAGCCTTTATTTTAAAAAACGAAACGCAATTACTTTTTAATTTGCGGTTTAGTGCTAGCTTCAATTTTAGCTAAATACCTAACAAAGTAAAATAAAATTCAACTGCAGTAAATTATCAAAATTTTTACAAAATTTATGAATGTTTTAAAATATTAATTGGACAGCATTTAAAAGTTTTTTGAGTACTTTCAGTCCCAGTGACATAGTTTAATTAAAAAAGTGATGTTTTATGTTGTTTCCATGTTATTAGTAAAATTTAGCATGTGAAATGCAAGCATGTAATCAAATACCTACCTCGTTTAAAATGAAATATTAGTATTTGATAGAAAAAGATAGCTGATTTTATGTTTGTTTTATCTAATTTTACTGCAAAAAAAAACAATATCTTTAAGCTCCGAATTGTAATTGTGTACGGGAAATTATTTGGGTTGATTTTTTTGTTTAAATTTATGTTACCACGAAAGGCTATGAAGGAAAATAAAATTTAAATTAATAAAATTTGTAAAACCGCGAATTAACTTTTGAAATAACTATATGCTGTGTTATGCTTCCTGCGTTTTTGAATTTGTCCTGTCAGCAATGTTGAAACTATAGTAATTGTGGTACTCCGGTTTAACAGGTTTATAATATTTAAATCAGAAAGTTTTTTTTCTCTGCAAAGTGAATTTTGGTGGATTTGTCGGCTATTGCGTTCAGTTTATAATATGAAGTACTTTTTGCACTGACCAGTCTATTGTAATTTTGCAATATTTATTTTATCTTGAGCGATTTGAGAATACATATATACAGATACAGATTATTCGAACATTAATGCATAATTGACTAGTGAATTTATTGAGAGAAAAAATATTGTTGAAATAAAATATGAAAAAATATTGGTCGATTCTTTGTCTAGAAAAAAAATCTCAAATTTTTGTCTTTTATTGAAAACGTTTTTTTCAGATACTCTACGAGTTTTTGGTTTAAAAATTAAAGTCTTTAAATAGCGGCGTAACGTTTGTTGGCGCATTGGCATTTCGAACTATGTTGTTAATGTACATAAGTTGACTAAATTCGATGAAACACTGAACATACGCCACTATGAGCATAACATATACTTTAAATTTATACTGACAAGCTTTGTAGAAATAGTTCACTTAACATTTTTGATTTGCCGAGCTATTCAACTATTTTGCAATCAAAATTACATTGACATACTCACCATACTCCAACTTGTTAACAAGTTTCGGATAATTATTTTATAAAAAATAAATTTTACAATTCTCAAATAAAAATGTTTCCGCGACTCAACAGCAATGGTTTTGTTTTATCATACTACTCTTAGGAAACCACGTCTACTGTTGTATATGTACCAATAGTGTTGTTGAATATTCATTTACTTAAAGTTGGTCTTCTAAAAAAATAGTATTTCAGCCGACAATTCTGATTGCCTGAGAACCGAATATTATTCTATGAATTCAGTAGTTTTACAGATCTGACGTCTTGCAGAAAATTAATAACGATTATACAAATAACTTAAAAATCTATGGTATAGATTCGTCTTCAGTCAATGTTTTAAGAAATAAAACTAGCATGTTTGTATGTTGAGAAAAGTTTCGAAATAGGTTAGATATGTACACCTGACGTCTTGGAAAATCTTAAGATGGACATAAAATCAATTTATTGTCAGTGCTGTTTTTTGTATGAAAAGTGTATTTATGCATGTATACTTCTGCTTTATATAGCAAAAGTTATATATCTTAAAATTAAGGTAGATAATACTGTTCAAGTTATCTACCAAAAAAATTCATAACGAGTAATAAAATACTAAAAGTTATATAATAACTATTTTGCCAATATTTTATATATGTGTATTTAGCAAGCTTTGCTATTGACTTATTTTTTTAAACCAGAACTAAATATTCCACCTTATCGTTGTATTTTTTTAAATTCATAATTTAAAATTATTCTTCCTTATTATTTCATCACGACTTAAGTAAATGGTTCGACTGATTTTTCAGGAATTTTTTATGGGAAAACTCAGCTTAAATACATGTTAATGCACAGTATTCTACATCATTAGTTTTCGTCAACTCCGTTTAAACCAACAAGCTTACGAAAAATGTTGTTAAAAATTCATGAATTAGAAATCACTCTTTTGAAAAAGGGTTTCTGGTTTCTCCCCGAGCCTCCAATATCTTGGGATCCAACTCATGGAAAATTAAGAAATAATCGATCAAAAGTTTCTTCTTTTAATTTTTATATTTCTGTCTCGATCGTTTTGATTTTATACCTTTCTTGCAATTACACCGTCCTTAAATTTTTTTTCCACTGTCGACCAAAAACCGAGTTTATAGATATTGTTGTGTTATGTATCGCAAGTGGTCCCTTATGGCTTTCTCTTTATTTTTTTAAATTTATCCTTTTGAATAAAAATGTCATTCGTGTTGTCAACAAGTGCTTTGAATTAACATCACTATCATTAAAACGTAAGTCGCTTTATAGCAATTCCACTTTAAAATCTTTAAATTCATTAATCCTTATTTGTGTTTTTTTAATATTCTAGAATACAATTTACCTATTAATCAAACGTTGTCTAATTTGGACAAAATAGGCATTCCTGTTATGCTTGGAGTAATATTTGACCCTTGGATTATTGTCATTGTGCTTATTTATTGTCAAAAAGACCCATTGCGATACATATTTGACGACGTTTTAGACTTTTTTCAAATTACTTCAAATCCTATAAATTTTATTGCTTTAGTGATTAGATTCTTTCTTACCAGTCTTGGTGGTTGTGAGTGTAGTAGAATCTTCGGAATCGTGGCTGCTTATATCCTGGTATTATTTAGTTGTGGCAATAGAATCTTTAATATAGCAAAATATCTTCTAAAATCCCCTCCAAAGCTTTTGATTTTATACAGAATTTTTTCAATTTTTTTTCAAGTACTAGTTAACCAACTTTGTAAACCAATTTCCCTTACAATATCATCCTTATTTTGGATTTTGGTTTCTATGTGGTGGCTGATAATCAAAGAATATAATGAGTCCAGTGTTTTTGTTTATATTACAGGGATAGTTACAGTGATTACTCTTTTGCTTAAAGTTAGCCTGGATTTATTTGCTTTCTGGGGGGATGAAATAAATCGCTTACTTTTAAAAATTAGACAGTGTCTTACAGAGGAGTATAATGCACATAATGATAATTTTGTAACGAATAGAAAGTTAAAAAAGTACAATATGCTTCTAGCTCGTGCTACAAGACCAGTAAGACTTCCTTATTACCCTTTTGAAATAATTGATTACCCATTTGTATCAAATTGGCTAAAAAATATGGTACTAAGAGTTTCTGACGCTGTTTTGTTGACTAATACGTAGCTTGGGATCCCTGCCAACTTAATAAGTTAATTTATGTTCTGCATTGAAAACTTGTAGTTGCATTTGTCGGTCTGACTTTTTTTTATATAATTGTATTACTTTTCGGCGCAATGTTTTGTTTAAAATAAACTTAAATATAACACTCTATACTATTTTTAAGATAAAACTACTAAAATAGTAGATATATAATTTTGGTGTACTTCTATGATTTAAGTTGATGCTTTAATTAATATTAGTATTTGTTGTGTCTTAAGATTCGTTATTTTAAAATATATTTTATCTACTGTGGCAAGATTATAATTACTGTTGAAAAAACACAGTTATACATTAACATTGTGACGTTTGAAATATATTGATCTTTGCATGTAAAACGGACACGTCGATTTTATACTTGGTAAATTTAGCATGTCTACTGTCTCACAGCAATATATATGGCATATAATTTCTTAGGCTAGCATTGAATCGATATTGCCAGAATGTTCAAAGTTTAACAAAGAAAAGCAGCTCGTGTGAAAGTAATAAAATTCTATCAGAACAAACAAGGTTCTTTGT
Source organism: Entomobrya cf. arborea Gr-Col-00668 (assembly GCA_034699025.1). Taxonomy (NCBI): domain Eukaryota; kingdom Metazoa; phylum Arthropoda; class Collembola; order Entomobryomorpha; family Entomobryidae; genus Entomobrya; species Entomobrya cf. arborea Gr-Col-00668. The sequence goes on along the minus strand of JAQIWN010000641.1, from coordinate 4,106 downwards.
ACCAACGCTAAGATACTAACTAATGTCTTTTTTTCTCAAAACTAATGTTGTCTACCAGCTTTTGTGGACTTCGTTTCAAGTAAAATTTGACAAAAACAACAAAGGTATTCAAGGTGCATGGAATAAAAATCTAGTACCTTGGAAACTTGTGCGTCGTATAGGAGATATGTAACAGAATGAAGCTTTTTCAATGGGAAAAATATGTTATGTTGTAGTCAATCGATGATCAATATTTTCCTTTCCGTTTCTCCAAAATTTAAGGTATCATAAATCTCTGACATACATTAAATAAACACTAGTTTCCATGAGGCAAGATTTTTATTTTTTTACGTTGATTTTATTCAAAAATATTATTTTAGTGAGTAGTAAAATTTTCTCACCGAAAAATACAGCGTTGCCGTATTTTGACCATGATTAGGTAGCGTAGTCATATTAGCTCCAATGGATTCTAACTGCTTTAATAGATCAAATTTATGTTAAATAATTACGATTACATGAATGGAAAAAATGTTAAAGGCTCAAAAATTCTGCTGAACGTGTTTTATAAAACATACTTGATGAAACAACAAAATTTTGAAATTAAATAATTACTCTGAAGCATGAATAAGAATATTCCATAGCTAACACCATATCAATTCTGGTTTGGAACACAATCAAAAACATTAGCAAAATAATTAATTTTCTTCAATTAAATTAATTAAATCTTACTAACAGCCGTATGAGTATAGGTTTTGGCAACATTAACGAGCATATAATTAATTGAACGACAGTTAAATTAAACTGTACGAATTTTTAAAAATCTATATTCCATTACTTCACCTAAAATAACTTCCTCTTACAATATTTTATTTCAAAACTCTACCATATCAATGACTTAATCCTAGAATATTTCTACATAAAATATAGAAATATCAAAAAAAAAACCGTTAAACTTATTTTTGAGAAAAATTACATTATGCTTTTTTCAGCCACTCTAGAACTGGGAACGAAAACTTCTTGCACTTGAATTTTTCTCCTAGCACCGCGAACCCTTAAAACTAATATTTTTAGATGTAGTTTATTTTTAAGACTAAAATTAGAAAATTCATACATTTAGAACGTTTAATTCTTGGCCTTTTTTACATTTTGCACAGACATTATCCTTTAGATAAAATTGATTACGCAACGTCAAATTTACTTTTGCAAGAACGTTTTAGAATCGTGTAATTTTTGCATAATAACTGTAATTAAGAAACGACGCAATCTTTAACACAAAAAAATCAAGCTGACAAAAATAGCAGCGGCAAATGTTATTTTCCTGTAACAAATGCCACTACCAGAGTAAGAGGTTGAGTGTTTCGCTCCTTCTTCTACCAAAATATACTCCGAAAGGGCAGAAAATGCATTTATCATAAAACTGCAGCTGTCTCAAAAATGTTGCCATTTTCTATAAAGCAGAATGTAACCTTGAATAAGATCTTTTCGCTTTTGCTTGTTTTTGTTTAGTTTTGACGTTTTTGTGTGCCCAATAAAAAAATTGATTTAAAGATTGAGTCAGCTGTTGGGTTTTTATGTGTACATCGCAATAGTGAACCACATTTTTTAAATTTTCTTGAAAATACAATTTGGGTCTTGACAAAATGAACTCAAAGCTTTTGTTAAATTCAACTGCTTATACTGCTTAGTAATTAAACTTGGCTGAAAATGTTACGTGATAATTCCCGGTTTTACATATTGGATTAAAATTGAGCCCAAAACGTTTCAAGTGTTCACTTTGTCTGAAAGACTACACTTGCAAAAATAATCTCACAAGGCATATTAGTATTTATCCAGGAAAACTAAAAAGTTATGAATTTATGCTTTTTGTCTCAAAAACATTGTTTAAGAACGTCTGTATACATTATTAAATTTGATATAACAAAAAATCAAACGATTCATCAGCAAGTGTTTTTTTGAAAACCCACTCAACAGATAAAAAATTAGTCTGATTCAATGACTGCATTTAGATTGATGCACAAGTCCCATTTTCTCATGCTAATATGCCTTGAAACGAACCCAAGTGCGTCCAATAACTGAAATAGTTTGAATACTACCAAAATGAACATCAATTTTTAAAAATAGTATCCAAGTCCAAGGTGTGAGTCCCAAATAAAACTCTTCACAAAAAATATGTTAAAAACACACATCTTTGCGTTCTAATACCAAATTATTCTGTTGTTAGACAGACACTCAATAAAAATATTTCTGCAGCTCATTTTATTTTACTGCAGCTTTATATCTTAAAATATAAAGCACTTGCTATGTAGTAAAGTTGCTCATGGTCCAAGCTTCCAATACCTTGAGTTAACTTCTGAAACATTTATAAACCTCATTCAAAAATTGGAAGACACCAAATAATGCAGTTGAAATTTTTACTCTGTACTAAAAATTTATTTGCCAATAGATTTTGCCTGAAATTTTTTTAATCTAACAAATCAATTAGTATTTTTATGAAACAGCGACCATTATTAAAAAGCTAGTCAAAATAAAGACAATTGAGGGAAAAGTGTAGTATTTAAGTTATAAGATTTAAATAAATTGTTCTTACTCATTACTTTATATGTTTATTCTTTAAAGTATTTCTTTTTGCTTGAACAGGAGAATATCATAACGTAATTGTAAACTTCCTTTGGTTTTATATTCTGCAGATAACGGCCAAAACAAACCAAAAAATATCTCAAAATCGTAGTTTATACTTTAGTATATATTGAATCGTTATGCAACACTTTTATCATTTTTATGGTGGCAATAGCTATGACGCAACTGTGGTCTAAGTTTAGCGCACGAAATTTTTCGCAAGCACTTTGCCGTGGAACTAAAATAGTACTTGTAAATAAAAAAGCTGACGCAACAGATTACTGACAACCAAGTTTATGTAGTTTTGATTAGACGTCTATTTGTTTATTCGATCAACTCTTTTATGAGATAAACGGTAATTACAATAAAGTATTACAAACAAAAGATCTTATTTCTTATTACCTCAGTCGATATTTCATCTATTGAATTACCTGATATTTTTACGATCTTTTTTACGGACTACACGTCTCAATTGTATTTACGTATATCAACTTATATATTTGTAAGATTTTGTCGGTGTACAATTTTATCTTTTATAATATAATACATTTACGTTGGTTTTTGTATTTTATTTGATGTCGTACGAAAACAAGTTTTAGTGCATTCGTAACATTAAAACACATGGTTGGTTTAAAATTTCAAATAGTTCACTTAAGACTCCAAACAAAGTGTTACAAACTAATGAAAGTATTATATCTTATTACATTTTGGTTCTTACTTGTTGTGACAGAATTAGCTTTGTCTGAAAACCACTCATCAAAAGAGCATTATTCAACACACAGAGTGGATTCAAAAAAATCATTTTTAAAAAGCCGAGACGACAATTCGAAAGAGTTTTCTTCAGAGTATCGACGCAAATCGTCTTACAAACCCCACAATAGAGACAAGTCATCCGAAAATTTTATTCGAAAGCCTAAGAATTCCAATGGACATCATTCAAAAACACTTTCAAGTTCTTCAGAAGAGCATAAATTCAAACCAAGAAATCATGACAAGTATTCGGAAAAATCTAGTCGAAAGTCTAAGTATTCCAACGGATATCGTTCTAGGAAACAAAGTTCAGAGAGTTCTTCAGAAGAGAAAATGTCGAAAAGAAAATTGTACAAAGAATCTGTGTCAAAATCAAAATACAGATCCCAACCTTCTAGTAGAACAGATTATCAAGATGACCATTTGAAACAAAACAATTCGGGTGGAAAAACTGTTAAGCAGGTATGCACAATAAATCTTCTTATTTAAAAATAATTTCAGAGTCGTCTCAAAATAAACAAATCAATGTTCGGTTTCTAGACAAATTTCGAATTCTTCAACTTTAATAGTTTGGTGGCCTACAAAAACGTAAGTTAAACACTAAATAAACTATATTCCTAAATAACTTGACAGTTATACGTTTAATTAATACTACTGTTTGGTTATTTTCCAGAATTGAAACATTCTATAAATTTTTTTTGTATATCTCGATTACTAAAATAATTTTTAATGTGACTGAACAATTGAACATAATATATGAA
>JAQIWN010000640.1:0-29052 GCA_034699025.1 Entomobrya cf. arborea Gr-Col-00668 | reverse complement strand
ACAAGCTTTGCTTGCGCTCACTGCTTCGTGCGTCAAAAAAGGGCGGTATGGTCAACTTTGACGAGCCCTGGTCAGCTGATATGTAGCCATTCGGGGTTAAAACCTGACCCATTTAATTATTCACATCTTTCTTGTGATACCAATTTCATGCCCGGTTTCCATTTAGTGGACTTGTACTTCCCTCGTAAGAAAGTAATTGATGACGACTATTCTTACATTTCTATAATGTAGTCAGTAATTTAAATCATTCAGAGGCAGCAACTAGTTGTAATTTTGTAATTCATACTTTTAGAAAGATAGTGGTCCATGCATATAGACAAGCTATGCCATAAATCACTTTTATACGTGTGTAATTATAACTTATAACAATGAACGGACAATTTTTTCATGTGGTAAATCATTACTTTTACTTTTGTCAAAATCCTGCATGACAAATTATACTAGTTATATACAGCAGATCGAACCCACTTAGAAAACTGAAGTAGAATTTTGCTACAGGAATCCACTCTTATTGTCAACTTTTTGAGCTCTCTATTTCAAGTCACATGTAGCTCAACGTGTCGACAAACTAAAAACAGCTTCAAGTATTTCCGAAGCTTAAAATTGTTCTACAAAAATCTGTTTAGTATCGAAGATTTTGATTCTGTTACGACATCCTGTAAACACTTATTAAAATTTGATGATGTTTAAGTAGAGATCAATTTTTCAAAATTCCTACGCAATTTGTTTCAGTGCATTTACTGTACTATAAATTTAATCTTCTTATTTTCCGAAGGTTGTAGTCATTTATAATTGATCATTTAAATAATAGAAGCCAATTCAATTGAAAGCTAATTTAAAAAGGCTTACAGATCCATGGCCTCAACTCAGCTTTACTATTCTATTAATATAGTTTTAAGGATTCGTTATTGATTTATACTATTCAGCGAATTCAGCATTAAATAAATATGTAGAAATTGTGATGTGTGAACATTGAACACAAATATTTGAGTGTATTTTGTGGAGCATAAGAAACAATTTTTTTTTGTCCTGAGTGCATATCCTATACTTCGATTTACTGAATTTTGTTTCCTTAAAAAAGGCCTTAAAAAATTCTACAGTTGCAACTGTGTGTATATAATGTAAATTTACTTCGTTTTCCTTTGATCATTAAAGTATAAACCCTGGTTTATCGAAAAGATACTATCATCACCGTCATCAACCCTTAGTTCATCAGCCCACCAGTTTACAAAAAAAACATTGCTGAGAGATTTCCTTTCACTGTGGTCATAAAATTTTAAAACGAAACGAAAGTAGAAATACAATCTAAAGTATTCAAGTCAAAGTAAAACCGAAGTTTTTTTTGGTTGATAAAATAAAAGTGAAATGAAAAATTTCGACTGTACACACAATCGAAAACGCATAGTAAATACAAATACATACGTAATTGTATAGACACGTTGATGTGTATGCATTAACTTTCAGTTTTCCAAAAAAAACTCAATTTTGACATCTTGGTAACGGCTGTGGTGGGGTATTTTTAAATCCATACAATACTTATAATACAAACATATCTTTGTATTTATCTTTGTTCTTTTTCTTGAAAATTACAAACAATAGAATACTATCTGTCAGCAAATAGCATCTTTATTGCTTGTTGTTCTTAACAACATAAATATATGATGATGATGACTGGTATCAAATTGATGAGGATGATACTTTTTCTAAAAAAGCGTTACAATTGTTGCAAAATATATCCCCTTACTTGTCTTCTATATTTTATGAAGCACGCTCACTCTCTATCTCTCTCTCTCTCTTTCTACAGTTGTCATTGTCAATTTACCAACATTCTATCTTTCAACAGCCTCATCATCCCATCAACACAAACACCACTAATATAACTTTTGTTAAGTACTCACAAACGACAGAAAAGGAATTCAAAAATTACCCCTTTTTATGTTATTGTGCTATTCCTAAATACTACAAACAAGGCAACAAACAACAAAAGCTATTTATTTATCTATTTTTTCTACTTTTTTGATGCATCCACGAACACAGTCAAGTAGATAATACTTGATACATTGTAAAAAAAGCATTATGTACAGAGTACGTATCATTAAAAATATTACCTTAACAACAAGAGTATCTTTTTAAAAGTGTGCTCAAACGTTATGCTGAAAGTTAGGTCTGCGTCTGTGAAAATTATGTACATTTTTGCTGACATTGTACCAATTTTTGACATCTTTACTAAAGTAAAATGCTTAGTGGCTTGGCTTGACTATGCAACGCAGCGTGACTACTTTTATGCGTTTTCATGTGATATTGATGATTGAACGTATTGTTCCTTGACGTTTTCAAATACCTGTAGATTAGCTAAAAAATTGTTGTACTTTTCCTATGTTATGGGAGTGCGAAATAAAAATATAAAATGTTACGAAAAAGTAGCAACGCACACTTACATACATGGAATATAATGTGCTTGTTATGTAGATAAATTGCATCAGTCAACTAGTCACATTTTACGCTTGTAACTTTGTAACTGTTGCATTTTTCCATCATCGTCTTGTCATTTTGTGACGCTCTGTCCTGTCCAAGTCCATGCTACCATTTTTTCTGCATCGCTCTGCCATATATGTCAATGATGACCTTAGAAGTTGAAGTAAAATACCATATTACGTATTGTGAAAAAAGTATCCATTTCAAAATTTCTGACTTCGACAAACGACAGAGTTACTTTGGGTTGTTTATTATCATTATTGACCGAGTGTCTGAATAAAAGTCGCGACTTTTTAAATAAATTACAAGTCTATATTGCCACGCACAGACATATAGCTTCACACCATCAGAAATCGATTGTTATTGATGAGTATAGATCTAAAATGACCAAAAAAAGAATTATTGTTCCTAAACTACTGAACTAACCACTATATACAACGTTGTTGTTATTTACGAGTCTAGGTGAGTGTTATGGCACGTCGGAATTTCAAGAGATAGAAATGATGATTTTGATGGGTACTATGACGATATATTACATGCAACTTTTAATATGTATGTATACTTTAGTGGTTACCATCTGTATCAAATATGTTTTGATCACATTCGTCAATCTTTGCTTTAAAACAGCACCATTTCTTGTAAAACAAATTAATGGGATGTGATCCTATTACCTGTTTTTGCTCGTGTGCCTTTTTTTGTGAATTCATTTCACGGATATCATGGAATATGGAATAAACCTGACAACATGATATAGAAAACTTGCGACTAATCAGATTTTGATCAGTTTGAATGCCGTTTCAATTTTGTTGAAAGAAATATTTGAACTTTGAATCGCCTTGGCGCTCAAATGGGTCAAATTTTGGAACAGAAAATTTGTAGAATAATATATTATAAGTAGATAAGTTTATCCATGCAATAACATTGCATGTGTTAATTTGAAATTTTGAAAAAAATTGACCCAGGTCAAGTTAGGTCAAAAATTTTAACCTCAAAAAATTTGCATAATAAGTGTCTTTGTTAGTAACATATTCCTGTCAAGTTTCATTGAAATCCATTGAACCGTTTAGGCAGGAGATCATGTTAAAGTTGTGACCTTTGTAGCCCCCTAGAGACGAAAGGGTTGGGTCAAGTCAACTGAAACTTTGCAAAACCATGTTTTTCTATATGAGCTACCTGTCTACTTAATTTAAGCTCTTGTTGTTGTGTTAAAATGTTTTGACCTTTGACTTAACTTTGACCTGGGTCAACCGATTTGGCTGACCAACGAACTCATCCAAGCGAGGACCATTGTCTATCGATTGGTGCAAACAGATTTTGAAAATCTTGTTTTGTTGTTGAGTTATCGTGCGGACGGACGGACAGACCAATCTGTATGAATTGCTCAAGTCGCAAGTTAATAAATGAGCAAAATACTGTATAGAGTACAGAGTACAGATTATTTGATTGAAAATTAATTAAGTTTTATTGAATGGAAAAAAATTACGTAGTAAAAATTGAACTATAATTCGGCAATCGGCACAAGGGTTCCGAAAATCTGATCATGCACGTCATACTGTATAACAGCGTAATACGCTTTTTGTAAACACTTGTTTCATGTGCTGTAGATTATTCCCGACATGAAGAACTCTTAGAATATATTATTATCTGAAAGGAATAAGCTATCATCTCATCGGTGCGGTGTAGTCTCCCTCAAATCCATCTCATTTGCCTTTCTTTTCTTTATTACTTCCTTGCTGGATAAAATGCTGATGAGTTTGGATAATGGTGATGCCCATGTATCCTCACCATCACCATCATCAAAGCGTGCGTGAGTGTAAAACCAGCTTTTATTTCAAGTCCACCTTATATGGCAACTTGTTACAACAACCAAGAAAAGAACTGATACTTGGGAGAATCTGGAATGAATGATTTGTCAGCAAGAAAAAAGTTCTCTCTTTGTCAGCTTTTTACATTTTCGTCAGCAACTAGTTGTTCCTTTCTGGAACTATTCAAACTAAAAAACTTCTCCGAATGTTTAACTTGATATACATACATATCTAAGCTTTTACGTACCAGCCCATTTATGTATTTATCTATTCAATGCAAACTTTTAACCTATTCACATGCCTGTTTTATACTCTGGCACGTGGATAATCCTAACCAATACACACATTCATTAGATCGTCAATTGTTCTCTTCTTCGGTGAGCTTCTATGCGATTCAATTTTCTGCGTGGGAGTATCCTTAAGAGTAATATATTAGTTATCTCTTCTTGCAGAAGTAGATCTGGCCTCTCATCCCTTGAAGTATTTGATAGATAGCTGAATTTGAAAATAACAAGTGGGGCACTCTGAGATAGATTTATTTGCTGAGCACGAAAATTCCGTATCAAAACGTAAACGTAGACTTTCAGATATTTTTAATTAGCTAAATGTAACCGTAAGATTTTCCTCTGATCGTTAAGTATGCAATCTATTCTAGAGCAAAAATGTTAAGAAACTTTTTCGGATCAGTTTGCCACATGCCCAACGCCCCTAAATCCCAATATCAATGACTACTACTATTGTCAATACCATTTGAAATGACGCAGATCTTTTTTTTGCACTCACCAAAATGTGCTAAAATCAGTATTTTCTTCAAGGAACTGGAAAAAGTAATTTTATTCAACAAGCAAGAGTAAAAGAGAAGTTTTGATTGCTTACGCTCTCTTTTTCACCAAGTGGAAGCGCATTATATATGGTCCAAAAATGACTAAAAGCATGACAATAATGAAAAAGAGGCTGAAGAAGACGAGTATTTATTGGAAATAGATAGGAGGAGAAGCACACCAAAAGGATTATTATTTTCAAGATTTTCTTCTCCGAATTTCGAACCGTAAGAAATAGGACTATGGCGTGGCTACGCTATGCTGATTTTCACAAGAACTTACTTTAGCACCGTCTTCCTAAAAGGAAGGCTAGAAAATTTTATTGCCTGACCTGGTGTTGTGTAAAAAAGAAGAACATAAATATTCTCATCTCCACCCTTCTCTAACCCGACCGATGAATATTCCTTTTTTTTATTTCACGAAACTTTTTTTTGTTTCATTCTGCCTGGCTTCAATTTAAAGAAGTACTTTAATTACAATTTTTAAGTTCTAAAGAGAAAACCTAGACAATTATATTAAAAAGATTACCTTCGATACAAATATGGCTTATTATTGATTAGTAGTTAACGCTTCTAAGAAAAAATGTTCGCTACACATTTGAGTAACAAGGTTTATGTGGTAGCATTACAGTTCAAGCCTTTCCTACCTGTTTAACATGCAAACATTTAATTTAATTCATTACTGTATTGAAAATCTCTCAAGATTCACCCTTGCTCACTTACTCTATTTGGTTTGGAGGAGTACAAATATATTTACTCGCACTTTGGCCACTTTTCTGACTTCTGCTGACTGAGCTACATGGAAAATTTTTTATACTCAGGTAGGATCAAATATACAATATTTGCATTGACGCATGCATTTATTTTACGTAATGCGTGCATTGCAGGGGTGTAATACGAGTTCAAACATCTAAAATGACTATTAAGTTTCATTAAATGACTGGAGCTTTGTCGTGAGCTTTGTAATGTTTGTCTGTCCATCTGCCAAAATGACAATATATCTACATATTATTCACTAACAAAGGTTATTGAATTTACGGTGAAACGGCACCTATGGCTTTAATTTACTGTTCTTTTTAATTCTACATGGATAGCCCATAGGAAAACCCTTTTCATGTACGTCCACGTCACAAGAATGCTATGGATATAAAACCAACAGTATACACAGTGATCATGGCAATTTTGAGGCCTCAGCCGTCATGGGAACTCATGTAAATTCGGTTTAACGATTTATAACATTTTTTTTATTTATTTAACGACAGATCCAAAATACCTCCTTACTCGGTAGACTTTTATTACTCATGGTAATCACAGTTGTCATTTTTCATCCCATATCATCACATATTCAAGTACACACACACATTGAAATTGAAAGTTTAAGTTCAAGTTACGCAAGTTCGTAGCTAGTTTTTTAATAGGGTATTTTTTGTTCTTCTTTTTAACAACCGAAAGAGATTGCCAAAATAAACAGATGGTTTTTTTTACCACCACCACCAGTAGATCATCTAAATAAGCAGGGGCGTAAGCAGGGAAATAAATGTGGTTAATATTATTTTGTTGGCATTGCATTGCCAAAGACGAAAAGAAACACATAACTCTTTTTTCCCTTTTGCATCATGCATTCACTTCAGCAATCAGCATATCTCTTCATATGCAAAGCTATGAAAATCTTCTGTTGACTTGACTTGGCGTTTTGCATGAATTAAATGAGAAGATGGTTTCACGTTTTCATGAAAATGACTGCGTGTTTGGTGTAAAAAGAGTAAAAATGTGTTTAAAAGAAACAGCTGGAAACAAAACACCAAAAAGTTTGCTTGGGGACACAAAACACTCCTCAAATTATTCGAAAATGCAAACTAAGTAGAAAAGTAAGTAATCTGTCCTTTACGGTATCGTGATCTTTGTAATCGTCATCATATCATACTGAAAAAATAGTCAAATAAAAAAAGTTTCTCCATAATACGCATATGTATTAGCCTTCATGGAACTCTCCTCACCACCACCCCTGTGGTACGATGCGATACGACAGAGTTTGGCAAGAGTAGTTGACTTTGACTTTGTTGAAATAAACTTTTTTCCTCTCATCATCGTCGTTACTATCACCAAATGAAAAAAAAGTTCACACATGTTTTTGTTTATGGTGAATAAAATATCATCTCATCACAGCCCATCATTGCTGATGCTTTAATAAAAGACCACCCAAAACTACTGTTTATTATATGAGTTTCGTAATAGCAACTTAACCAATTAGTTTTCAAATTTCTCCATTATTTCAATCAAGTTGAACCACCAGCTTTTATTTATGCGTGCAAGTTTTGCATGCAAAAAAACAAGTGTACCAGCACAACCCATTAAAGTTTAAAAGGCAAGCATACAAATTTATTTTTCAATTGTTAATTGATTCCTTTCCATTTTGTATTTAATTCAAAGAAAACCGCTGAGAAAAAAATCAATTCCTGACGAAATTTGAATCGGCATAAATGTAAAACTTGAAGTTGTAAAAATTTCACATTGTTTTCTTTTAACGATTGTTCTATTTTTAATTTTTTCAAGAAAAATCCTTACAAAAACCATTTAGATTTTTAAGGAAAAGTTTTCATAAACGGTTATTATCAAATTAATGATCACTGTGTCGGATTGACAATGAAGGAGAGAGAGTGAGAGAAAATTTGTGTGAACAATAGAAATTATTATGTTGCAGAAAATAGAAATTTTAAGGTAAAAAAACTGTTGCAATTTACCCGCTTTTTGTTTTCATGAAGGAAGTAAAAGTATCTTAAACTACCAATTACATATATATTGAATGCACGTTGCAGCCGAAAACTCTTTTTTTTTCAGTACGATTTCAAACAATTTCTACCTAATATTGCCCCTTCACTTTGCCCGATCATTCACTTCTTCAGTTTATCCGTTCAATGAGCTTTCAGTATTTTTTTCTACGTTTTTTTGGAACGCAACAACTCTGTCCTTTTCACCGTTTACTACACATAACCATTTGAACTTTCTACTTCCGCCCTTGTTCGATATTTTACCTTGTGGATGGAACAGGAAGGAGATGTGTATTGCTTTTTGATACGCAAATATGGTATTAACTTTATTGGATTTTTTTCGGTGGTTTTAGTATATGTATTATCTTTAGATATAATGTATGTATATATTTTTTTTTTTGGTGTGTGTTGTAGAAGTAAAGATTAGTTTTTGTTGGTTCGGTTGTATGTGTACTGTTGTAGTAAATAGAAGGAACAAGTTGCGGATAAACTCCAGAAATCTTCAACATTCACTTTATAAATGAATTTATGTAGGTGCATTCACCACGTTTATTATAAGTATGTGAATATCTGCTAAGATATAAAAAAGAAAGTAAATCTATATATCGAAACACACACACACACACACACACATACCACCAGATTCGATCTGTATGCGGACAAATAATGCAGGTTTTACCTATCTTTTCCCCACATCTTAAAAAAGTTAGTGATTTGATTTTACTGTGTGCTTCCACTATCTACAAACATCGTATATACCCACTCGACTTGGAAAAAAGAGAGAAATACTATCAAACTGCTTCTTCCTCACCTTCTGTTTTTTTCTCCATCCTGTTTACTTGCTCCTGGTTAGGTCCTGGGAGAGAGAACACAAGAGAGAGAGAGAGGGAGAGAGAAGTTGTAAAAGAAGCAAAACAAGGAAGGATATAATATTCTTTCGCGAAAGAGAATTGCATTGCTCATTGCTTCTCTTCTCTTCTTCTTTTCATTTAGCTTCTTTCTTGAGAAAAAAAACGCTGAAATGAGTATTTGCACGACCCAACTGCTGAATTGGTAAATTAACGATGCTCCGCCTGAAGCCAAAGTTATTAAGTGTACGAAAACCTAGTGTAGGTGCAATACATATAAGTTTACTGATCATATTGTCCGACGGTACATTAGTCTGTTGACTATAAAAATGTAACCAAACCCTAATCAGACCTATAATTTAATGGGATAACAAAAATCTATCAACGTTCGAGAAGAACTTAAAGCCCTGGTTCTTTTATACTTCCGATATATCGGGTGGTGGTGGTGCACTACCAGTCAATATATTCTTTTTCCCAGATAGTATAGTAGTCTCTTTAAGGGCGATCCAAGTTCATTGTACTCATAAAAAAACAAATCATACGTAACATGTTGATGGCGATCGTCAATAAAATCAGGGTGGTGCTGTGTTTCTTTCACTTTAGTTTCTTTACATCAGTCATTCCAATTGTTCTTGGTGGTTGTCGGCAGGAGAAGAGATATAGGTAGAGAGTGGTGGTGTGTGCCTGTGCATTCGCATTCTGTAAAAGTCCATGTATTTCGTCGAATTATCATGTTCATTGATGCAATTCAAATGCTAATGGCGATCTTGTTGTAAAAAAGAGTTGATTAGGAATGACACATGTTGGTTTTGAAAACTGCTGATGGTATTCCTCGTTTGAGAGGCAAGGAGATACAGAAGTACTTACATAGTGACTAGATGTGGTGGTGGTTGGTGAGCCTATTAAATTACGTAATCATAAATCACCTCCAAAAACAAGACAAAAAAGAGGTTGAACACAAAAAGCAAAACGGAATCCTGCCAAGTGCCAGCAACAGCGCAACGCAGCGCCAAGTATCTAACTATGCATGTGAAATTACTTTAGAAAATGTAAATAGCATGGCATAATCCAAATCTAACATGCATAACGAAAATGTCGCGCGCTTGATGCAATTAACTATCATTCAGTATCTATTCATCATCATCTCAGGGGATGTTCCCAGAAACTGATGTGGGGTAACTTTGTATTTAAGACTTTAGATCAATGTAAATACATGTTTTCGTTTAAGGTTACTTTTTGCTTTGAGAACTACAGTGATACCATTCATTTATAAGCTGTTTCATCAGTCTGGCCTAGCCCTCCAGTCTTTTTGGTGTTTGTACTGGATTCTATCTAAGGAGATAAAAAACACTTAATTTTAGAGATCAAAGGAGCTCGTTTTAAGAGCCATTTTCAAAGAGTTCTTTCCAATTTGTAAGGTTCATTAAATTTGAGTTGTTTGAAAATACCTTTTAAATTTACAGCTTACAGCTATTAAAAACAATCAATAGAAAATAATTAAATTTTTAATATTTCACTTGCGCTTCGCCTCCTTGCAAGTAGAAAATAAACCTATCCATGTTTGAAGTTAATGTCACCTTCATTTTGATGGAACCATGAAGATGACGGGGACTGTGATGATGAAGATAAGCGTGTAATTTGATAAGCGACAGACTGTACTGGTTTAAAAATGGAAGCAAATTGTTGCAGCTCTTTAAAAATAGTGGTACATCTATCGAGTTGAAATTCGAAACGTATCAGGAATTTTGAGCTAAAATACCAACGAAATAGTTAATGAAAAAAATGTTACTATTTCTCTGGTACCTACACAATTGTGTATGCATATCAAATTTTATTGGATATGAATGAACATGCTTAACTTGCGAAATTGAATCTTTTAAGGTATAACAAGAGCGGTCATGATTCCTGGTGGTGGCTCTAGGTTTTGATCATCATATTATTGGCACGACACGACGAGCACGCATCATTTCAAAAATCTTCGTTTCAGCTTGAAACATGCAGTAAGCTGCATAAAATAGAGAAATAACAATGAGATTTATTGAATTTGGTAAATAATACAATGCATATGAAAATGATATCGTCTTCGATACTTTTTACATAAAATTGCTTTGCTAATAAAGCTTCTTTACAATGCAACGTTGAACGTGTACGCAAGTGATGGAATTGGAAAAATAAATTGAGATTGGTTTGGTCCATTGATATTTTGATAAAGGTTAATACTGTAAGGGGTAAAAATACATTAAAGCTTATTATTCAGGTAGTATTATCATGCAGTGCATTAGAATGCTATCTGCTTGTCTTTGTTTTCAAAAGTGTCACGATACCCCAAGCAGTATAGTCTAGAGTGCACGAAAAATATTTTAAATGTGAAAAGAACCATTAGGTCCATTACACTTGTAATATTAGTGACAAAATACGGCAAGACAAATGCACGCCTCATACGCAATTGTATTCTAAGGAAATATATTAGCTTGTCTAAAGAGCACTGAGCTCAGTGTAGTCCCATCAGCTAAAGATATGGGACCTTCTTTCCTGGCGTATCTCTGGCGTTTCCTTGCGTATCTCTGGCGTATTTTCTTGCGATTCTGAAGGTTGACCTTTTACTACCCATACCGTAGTTAGTTGTCAAGATCACTAATTGTCATGTAACATATGCTACCACGTTTGGTGATAGCTAGTTGTTCCTCCCCCGCCCTAATGTCTATTGAGAACTGTTGTATTATGTGGTGCTCACTTTTCCCCGGCAACTTTTATGTAAGAACCCGTATGGATTCCCCCCCACCGCCACCATCCTCAGTGGAACCACTCAACATATCGTCCAACTGTAATCTTAGTTAATTAAACTATTTGTACGGGAATGAAAGATCTCTAGTTAATCTAGGGTCCGATCTCTCCACCGCCAAACCAAGATTGACGCTCGACCTATTTTAGTAATCTATCGTTGTTCCACCTGCACGATAATTAAGTTAACTAAGATATCATTATAAAATATTACAATACATTTGTATGAGAGTGAAGAACAACCTGGCCACCAAACCGGGGGGTTCCAACTCTCCACCTACTCCGCCCCACATGCAAGGAGTACTCCTCCCAGCGTTTTCGGGGCTAAGAGTTTAGCTTTTCATTGTTATCTCTCGATCAGGAAATCTATCTTATTAATTGAAGGCCTTCATAATTAGAAAATAGTATAGTATTAATCCTAAGATATAATTAGTATCATACTCCAAGTTAAATTTAACTTTAATCTTCTTGTCTCTAAATTTATGCCACTTTTAAACAATAAATGTCAATATAATTGTTCGTTTTAAAACCTTTCTGTAAAATGATCATGATTGAGTAGTTCAGATTACTATCTTAAACGAAGTCCGAGCCATATTTTGTTTATCATATAATTTTGTAACATGCGGAGCTGGGTGATTTGTGGAGAAATTTAGCATTACTTTCTTTCATTTTGAGCTTTCTCTTTATTCGTGACTCCTCCACCCTCCAGAAAGCCCTCCACGCAAAATCTCCCGTTACAATACTAGCAGAAAATTGAGAGAGCAAAAGGATATATACACTAAACTTTTTATAAAATAACCCATTCTTTTCGCTAAGTAATAATAGACATTTTGCAAAGAGGCAGATTTGCGGCATCTTTTTTCTCTTTGAAATGTGATTATTACGTGAAACTTTAGTGGAACGCCCGTAAATACCGAGCTTTTATGCATATATTTTTTTTTTTCATTGTAGTTATTATACATACATAGTTGTTTAGTGTTGCTACTCGGATGACATAAAATTGCAATAAAAAGGATTGAATGAGCCGTTGAGAATAATGAAGCTGGCATAGATAACATCTCAAATTATATGAAGCAGCATGAGTTTGACTTTGCTGACGAGACGACGACCGAATAATGTAGACAATGAACATTATATACATTTACATTACATACATATTATTCTTTTTTTTCTCTGTTTTCATAGAAACAACAAAGCATTTTTGTTTCATTTCATTTTACGTTAGTTGATATTTTGAAAAATTGAATAAATCATCAAGTAAAATGATGCAATAATTAAAATACGTATAAAAATCTATGATGGGAAGAGTAAGCAGAAGGAACATGATTGTTCTAGGTTCAAACTTCCTATTGCCATTTTTTATATTGTTTTTGGGTACGTGCTCATATTAATAAATGTTGATGCGATAACAATCTGTTAACTTACCTGAATCAGTGAAGTAATAGTTGTATGTGGTGTGGTGGATGAGCTGCGGTGTCTCTGGTGTGCATGGGAAGTAAACTATTGTTTATAGAGGAACAGGGTCGGGAATTGCAGTGATTTATCACACAAGCTCAGCAAGCAGGATTATTAGATTTAAAAGAGATAATGTGTGTTTAGAACACTACATTTTACTTCCACTGTTCACATCATCGCCATTACCATGCATACCACTAAAAAAACAATTGTTGCGGCTGATGACATAATATTATTTATATGTAAATCATATTTTTGTTTATTGAGAGTTGAGTGAGCATATGGATGAGTTATTTAGATTGTTTTTTTTCGCAATTATTCAATCTGCTGTGGTGTGTATGGGGTCAGATTGCAATCATTTTGAAAAATTATGTGTTGATTTTTGTCTGTAGTACTAATGGGTGGGTTTTGTACGACGGGACGACGAGCAAAACATCATAATAATATATGAATAACTATGAATTCCTTATTGCGTCTGCGGCAATGTTTCATTAAAAATGCTAATTTGAGTAGACTTATTTTGGTTTTCGTTAAATTATGCATCAGGAAGATCCTTCAGTGAATAAATCCTTACGTTTAAAAAGGATTTATGATTCAAAATTATAAATTATGCAAAATATTTATACACGCAAAAGGATTTTTCAAAATTTATCAAAAAAGGATTTCAGACGTTTAGTCGTTTGTTTTTGTCACGCTTATGAATTTATTTAACTTGTGTGAATCTTACCACTTAATAAAATCAAACAAAAGCAACTAAAAGTTTTCATTGGATATGCGTATGGCATGGCATATGGTTTTCAAATTTTATGTGTTAAACATAACATATGCACTCTTTACAGAGTATTGATTTGCAAAGCTGATACTTATCATAGCTATAACATAACATAACACTAACTTTAACATTTTGAAAAGCTAAAGAAAGGGAAAAGTTTAGTTTTTGGCAGTAGCCCGAGAAGGAGTAAATCATTTTTATGAATGTTGAAACCATTTTCTTTTCCCTTTTGTTTCAGTCACACACAATATCTTTCTCTTTATTCTGATGAGAGAGAGAGAGAGAAGGAGAAAGAGAAAAAGTACCTAGAAAGCCAAGAGTAAGAGTGAAAGACGACTGAAAGTGTACTCAAGTTGGCAACAGATGTTTTTATGTATTTATTATGTGAGGAAATCCTCAACCATTTTACATACGTGAAAAAGGAGTGGTGGAATGGAATTGAGTGAGTAGTCGAAATAAAAAGGAAATCTCCCAGAAAATTTTAAGCATAAAGTAGCTTATAAAACAGAGAGAACTTACTTTTCATACTTAAAAACTATTACATATATTACTACTAATACTACAACAAATATAAAGAGAGAGAGAGAGAGAGAGATGCATGCCATGTCATAATTTACAAATAAGTACGCGTTCCAAAAGAGTGTGGATCTCTTATATTCCGCTACTAACACCGCCATCATATCATCACATGACTATAAAGAGCAAAAGCCCTACCAAACCAAGCCGTTGTATGTCAATGCCCTGTAAGTGCGTGCAAAAGTGAAACATTTTGAAAAACGCCACCACCTCACGTTGTCGAGGACTGAGGAGCACACATTTTATGGTATTCTGGTCGAAATGTCGAACAAGCTCCCGTTAAACTTATGAAAATGCGAACAAGCCTATAAATTTATTTGAGAGATTTTCGTTAAATGTGTTGACATTATGCTTCTTGTCCTCTTCTCCGGAAACTACGTTGTTATATAACTTTTTATCCTACTCAAAAAAAATACACATTGGCGTATATATTTTTATGAAAGCTGAACACATTTTAAGTGTTTATTACATGATGAAGTACGAGGTATTGTTTTTTTTTTGCTATTCGTGAGAAATTGTGAAAAAGACGAGTCATATTTCATGTGCCAATATCACCATTATTAGTACTCCACAAATGAGGAAAAGAACGACAATTAAATTACACCTACAAATATAATTTCCATCTTACTCTATTCTAATCTTCATAAATATTTGAAATTCAAATATGTTTTCAATCTTTATAGTAGAAATGGAAAGTTTGGTATGTAAACAGATATAGCTAATTTTTTCACCATTAAACAAAAGAGTGGTCTTGTCTCTGCCTCCGACGTAAAAACAGCTTTGTGCACTCGCATAATCACGCAACAAAAAGGGCATTATGATAAAAAGGAACGCTCGTTCCCATTTGAAAATTTATTTTGGCATTTTGAAGTAAAAGAAATATATTTGGCTGCTAATTATTCTTCTGTTCACTTCATTTTTCAAAAAAAACCAAAAGTAATTTCTTCATTTTGTTTTGGGGGTCTATATCACTTACTGCGAGAATTTCATAATTATAAAATATATTTTACTAATATACCTACCTATTAAAATACTAAAATGTCTTGACACGGAGGTTTTTCATTTTTGGTGTGAGTTCATCCGTCTAAAATTTTAAAATAAAAAAAATATCTAATCAGGAAGACATCATCATCATCACACACATCACTTTTTAGTCATTTCATTTTTCACATATAATTTCCCTAGCTTGTTTCCCTGTTAATTATGATGACGACGATGATAAGATGATTAGATATTTTTCTGTTGAAGATTTTCAATGCAACTTTTATGTTTAAAAAAAACTGCATATTATTGTATTTAATCAGGTATCATGACGTTAACATGCAAAAAAGCTGCAAATGTCTACTTTAAAAAAACTAAGATATTTTCCAATAAGCTTAAATAAAATCATGCGTGACTTGCGGGTGCTTTTTTGGGAAATAAATATACACGCCATAAAGTATCCCATAATAAACAATAATATCAAAAAGGAACAGATTGAAAAGATCCAACTTGTAACATCATCCATAAAAGTCATCATCAAAAACGTACACACATTTACACAATCAAATTATCAACGCATTGTAGCTTTTAGACCACAGTATAATTTCCTTCTTTACTACACTCTAACATCCTATTAGCAACCAAAAGTATGTATGCATAAGAAAATATTGCATGGTGCGGTGGTGGTGGCTCGTCATTTTGATAAACGCAGGCATAACCGAGAATATCATCATAAAAGTAATGACACTGCGTGTGTGACGTGATGTATGAATTTTAAACTGATGGTGATGACCTCAAGATTTTTTTGTATTTTTTCATCTAAATTTTTCAAGTCACCATGTGATATGGGCCTGTCCTGTCCTAAACCTTTTAATATGCACACATATTATTAAAAGTGATGCTTGTATTATTGATGGACACAAAAAAATGCATAGATAACAATAGGGGGACTTTCTTGATAACTGGTCATTTCCCTTTAGAGAATCATTATTATTTACAGTACACAAAATGGGAGATCCACCAAACTCATCAAATCCTGTGTATTTCATTTTTTAAATAGCAAATATGACATACAAAAAACTTAAAAATAAAAGGAAACGGTTATAATGCTATAAAAACCAGTGTAATGCAAGAGTACATGCTTGTTATTAGGTACTTTTCTATTCGTATTGCGTGTAATGCCTGAAAAAAATTAATTGAATTAAATGGGATTTTTTTTTGCGAAAAAAAAATCGGTTCAATAAAACGTTACCTTGGTAACCCAACCGTGCTTATCATGAAATCCGAATGAATGAAAATTCAAGCTTTTTAATTACAAACAACAGAAAAGAATCACAAGGTGAACCTGTAGCCCCGGTTTTTAAAGCGTACGATATTGCATTACAATATTTTAAACTGCTTTCGGTTCAGTTTTTCGTTCAGGACTGGATGAACAAATGAAGAGATGATTTTATTGAAAGTGATGTTGTTACAAGAAGTGTAATTTGTAGCCACTTGTTTATGACTGCAGGAGGAACGGAAAAAACGTCAAAAAGGCAATATTACATGTAACCTGTACCATACTTGATGGTTTACTGTGAGAAAAGCACAAATTACGTTATATAAATACATACATATGTATATTCTTGTATATCTATTTTGTAGAATAATGATTTCCTTTGTAAAATAAGGTACTAGTACAACTTGTCTACAAGAAAAAAGCAATTCCTTGCCGTCATCTTCGTCGACCGTGAAATAATTAAATTCACTTTCATCCCTTTTAAAATAGAATTTGGAATGAATGAATGAATAAGCAATTGCACTTGTATAAGAGCTTATATGCATATGATGCGTTTTTTTGCGATGACGACGACGCCTTATAGCTTTCGCCTATGACTGCATGGAAATATGTCTTTTGTTTTGTTTGGGATATGTGCACAGGGTTCACTATGCAAAGAATATAGAAGGATGACACGACACACCAATGATAGGATTTTCTTGTTCATGACGAGACGAGGACGGGGGACGGGTTAAAGAAAGGAAAAAAAAATAAAAGACAGTTGAGAAAGAAAGGTTTGCTAAATTAAACTGTCCCCCTTATCATCTTAATTTATAAAAAGATACACTTCTGTAGTAACAATAGTCATAATGGAAACGTGGGCTTTTATTTCATATTTTTACTGCGCTACAATACAAAAGAAAAACATCATGAAAAGGGAAGATGTTTGTGTTGGTCGCATCGAAGCTGAAATGATAATAGCAAGTGCAAATGATGATGATGCCGATGAAGATGACATGCTGTCTCAAAAGGCACTGCCCTTTTGAAAGGTAATTTAAAATTAAATAGTTATCGAATTGTACTCATCAACTCCTTCTGCACTGTGGCTGTGTGAAATTCAATATAAAATATGCACATTAGCCATTCACGCCTAATAAAAGCTGTATACTTGCACATATCTAATATTTTAATGCATTTGATTTGCATACATGTTAGTATGCATGCATTTGTGATTGTGATCATGAGCCATCTCTTTGTCAAAAAGCAAAAAGAGACACAAAAAAATCTCTGTTGGTATTTTTTTATAAAGCAGAAAAAAAATCGTAGGAAATAGAGAAAAGATGTGTATTCTAAACTAAAACGGGGAGGTCTATAAAAATCAATAACAGCTTATGCGTCAATCTGGTACGGCTTAGTAAACTCTGGTGAGAAAAGTAAGAGTATTTTTTGTATAATTTAAACTGAAAATGCCAAGCGCAGAGTTCATCTACAAATTCATTGTATGAATGACATAGCAGCGGCGCATTGGAGCAGTGCAGATTTAGCTTCACAAAAACGTGTGTCTTCATTAGGAGTCGTACAAAGAGTTTTTAACAATTTCGTCTAATTGAATCGTCAACCATCAAGCTCTTTGTTCTTTCTTCTCTTGTTGTTTGCATTCATCTACTCCTCCGGAACGTTTAATGATTATGTTACGTTACGAATGATGATGCTATGCAAAATTTTGTATGTGTACTTTTGATACATAATATGTTTATTCAAAAGCTACAATGTTATCATCGTTTATTGCTTGCAGTTCAAATGAATTTTTGGTAGTGTGGAAGCAAATAGCAAAGCGTACATGCAAATGTGCTAATTATTATACAATCCTGATGCCATGTCGTTTTGCTATCATTTTCATCATTGCATATTTACGTACGTGGGGAAAACATGTCCTCATATTTTTTTTTTGAAATTTGCGTTTAAACAAACATACCAGCAATAGGAATTTTGACTGTAATAATGAGCATGTATGCAGAATATTGCGTTTTTACGTATGAGTTAGAATCAGAACATATGTTTCTTCCCTCCGCTCATACAAAGTAAAGAAGTATAATTGTAAGTTGTTTGAATAATATCAAGCATTTAATCAATTCACAAAGAGAAGAGACCTCCAGGGAGTCTCGTCTCAGACAACCAAAGAGAGAGAGAGAGAGAGCTGGATGACTATGAGTGTATATTCCTCCATTCCTCCGTAGCCACTACATATTTCCCTAGTCACGCATTAAATAACTATGCTTGTTGTCTTCTAAGCTTTCTTTCTATCTTGCAAGAATCTGTACAAGGAGTACATTCAATAAACATGCTCTTTTGCAAGCAAGCTCATGCCTTTTCAAAGAAGATGGAAACGATTTCTCTACACTGCAAATTTCATACACTTTAAACTAAAATACCAATACGCATAACATGCAATTTCATATATATTGGCTTAAAGGCTTTTTCATGTGTATTATGGTCTTTTTTCACGAGATAGTGGTTTGAAGTATTTTTTTTATAATTTAGTTTTGCTGGTGTCTACATTTACTGCCTCCCACAATTTCTACGTTTTCCTGTGATTTTGGAAACATGCCAAATCAAAAAATGTAGAGTTTTGCTATGTGTACCGAAGAACCATTATTATTTTAGGGTAGAATTACATTATCATATCAGTTTATATTTGATATTTATGTATTTAAAACGGAAAAGAAGGCTTAAAATGTTTTTATGGAAGTTTCGCACCTTATTTTATAGCTATTTTTAATGTGCTTTGATCGATACCAATAGTATCTATGTAATTGATTACTTAAATATGTGCTTATATTTCTTTTTTTGTCCATTTCCCAGAACAAATGAATGCTAAAGTAAAACCAGTTTGCTTTGGCTTTTATTGTCTCTAGTGTATTTTATATGACATGCCAAGTATAAAATAAAACAGTGTGTATTTCTGAGAGTATCCTCACAACATACACACATGTTTTTTTTGGAGAGCTCGTCAAGTCAGCACTCACAGTTAGGATAATTAATATATGCGGGTGTTATGGCAAGTGTCATCTTGGAAGCATTTTGTTCGTGTGGATCATGTCATGTCATTTGACCCAAAGGAATGAGTAAGAGACATTATCATATAATACACATATCAACATGAGCACAAATTTTAAATGCTCTGGAGCATGAATGTCTGGAATTGCCTTAGATGGAATAGACTGCAAAGCTATAACAATAAATGTTCTTGCATCCATTCGTTCAAGCAAGGAAATAAATTTCCATAAGCTTCATCAGCAATTCCAATTGGAAAATACTTTCATCATATCATTCATCATGAAGCACTGTGATTAAATGTGTATTAGTGAGTTGAATAAGAGGATTCAGTTGTGTACCATATGTGCAGTAAGCAGTAATATGAAAATTATTGGCAGTTTCATATCATTTTCATGGCTCATGAGGCACAATATTAATGTAAACTTATGTACATCGTACTTAAGAGTCAGAGAATAGGTAAATAAAAGTAAATAAATGTTTACTCTCTTCTGTTGTTCCATTTCTCCTTTTGTGTGGCATTTGCATAAATAACTGCTTCAACTTTGCAAAGTCGTGTCATTCTATCACATACACACAACCACATTATCAAACAAAATGCCAAGTGAATATAGTATAATGGCAAGCAGTTACTTAATAATTATGATCATGTATGCTACAATACAGCTATAGAATATGTACGTAAAATGTACGTGATGTACAACAATTCCCTCTTTGTCTCGGGGAAGAATTTTTGCCTAAATTGATTGGATTTCTGGAAAAGTACTTCATAAAAAAGACACAACAAAAGAGAGAGAAAAAATTCTTTGCTGAGCCCAAAGCTTGAAAGTACTTGAAAGTATATTATTACTTACTATATTATAGATACGACCATCACATACTCAGGTCTGGTCTGGTGGTGTAGTTTTACCAAGAGACTTCTTTCTATGCATACCAATGAGATGTTGTATTGGTCTTCTCTTCTCAATTTCCTCTTTGTCTGAAATTGTAGGTAGTTATCATCCTTCAACAACATCATGCCTTCATATCATATTTTCTGATATTGGTGATAGGATGATGATGATGACAAGGGTAATAATAATAATATAGTAAGCTTTTGCCGTTGTCATCGCATCGGGATCTACATATATCTTCGCACAGTTTGAGCGAAAGTGTCTTGGAAACCTACCCTAAAATTCACAATTGCGCCGTTTGCCGTTGCAAATGAAGACGGACAGTTAATGTTACACTATAAAAATGTGACATGCTAAAAATAAATTATTCTACCTCGTTCAATAAAATCATTTAAGGGAATAGATGATACAGAGAGAGAGAGAGAGAGAGAGAGAGAGAGAGAGAGATCATAGCATGAAAAATGAGGGGATGGATGAAGAAACTTTATTTTTCATATGATTTTCAGATCTTTTATGTCATATTATTAAATTTACTCATAAAGTAAATAAGATTGAACAATTTTCGTCATCCTTGTGCTTAAGACATGTCCACACGTATTTTTATTTGAGAAGGGAAAGAACATTTCTTCACAACATGTATGTTAAATAGTGAACGACACGTATTCATTACAGAATAAAATTTCTTTCCGCCTTGAAGGTTCAACTGTAGTGTATCGTACCCTAAACAAAATTTCTGCTGATCTCAGTCAGTCATAACTCGACATTTTAGTAATCATCATCTCAATTTTTTATAGCTTGAACAAAGTAATTGCTAGTCTTTTAATTTCTCATCTATTAAAACTAATCATATCTTATTTACTTTGTATGAAACGTCTTAATTTCATCATTTGAAGAAAAGTGCACACATTCAACATTCACTCGCTCCAATAATGTTAATGACGATGCAAGGGTGATGTCTTTTTTGACAGTATTTTTCTTTTACGAAGCGTACACTTTTCTTTAGTGATATTAAACTTTATGGTGAATGCTTGATGTCACAGACATACAGTCACACAACTAATCCTATTTTTCGCCCACACAAAAACTGAAAGAAGCTTTTATAATGGTTTTTATGTGTTTTACAGACGACTTGCTTAATTCAGCCTTTTTACTGTCATCATCAACATCATCATCACACTCCAAGTCGGTTAACAACTGGAAACTGGATAAAAAATTAGGACATGTCTACAAACAAGTCTTTTGGATGAAGGAATTGGCGGAGGGTATGGTTCTCATGATTTTACCCAGATAAATTTTCATATTTTGTTTTTACTACTTTTCTACCTATTTAAGTGTATGGGTTGCTTTTTGTGTATTTTTTACGAGTTTATGACCATTTAAAGAAAAGCTTTACAGCACACAATAAAAATGACAAGGCTTGTGTCGTACTCTTTTGCGATTTATATAAAAATATTTTTTTCTGACGGACGAGTTATTCTACATGCTCTACAAAATTTTGAAAAGATAAATGCCCATCATTATTATTATGATTACTGCTATAAGAGAACGGGACAAGGTTTTTTCTCTCGTAAACGAAGTTCAGGCATCGTGAAAGCATCGAACAAAAAAATCTTCTTATGACGAAGATATGGCATCATAATTAATTGAAAATGTACATGCATACATTCCACTGATGCTACTGACGATGACGATAAGGATAATCAAGAAAAAATGACACACATCAAAGGATAACGTATCGCTTGTTGTACTATTTTGTCAAACTCGACATATAAAAGAGAAGATTATTCTTTGTTGATAATAAATTTTATGCGTTGCTGTCCGTATTTGTAATTGTGTGACCCTCGATCGAAGATGTTCTAACGACACACAAAAATACATGCATACAAATTATTATATGGTACATGATACATCTTTATGTTCTTTATGCCCGTACGTGACTGATATTATTGATATCGCTAGATCGCTAAAAATTATTTTTGTATGTTGTCATTATTAAATGCCAGAATGGCACCTATGAAAATTTCAAAGTGTAACTAGAAAAGTCTGTCCGTACGTTCGAGTTCAAGTATTATTAGTATTATTACTCCTGTACGACCTATCATAGAAACTGTTTTTTATGGAAATTTAAGTGCAAATTCACATCAACGACTTTTTTCTGTGAGAGACCTTACCCAAAACCTTCCTTCTCCAGAGGTCACTTTGATAGTGATCTTCCTTGACTCCTTGACATGCTTGCGAAATAACCAAAGGTCTTAAACAGTTTTAAAGTTTTATTTACTTGACACTACCTATTTAGGTTAGTTTTTAAGCTAAACATTGCCTACAACTTAATGTTGTACCATTTCAAATTTTAAATCTCAGACAAAACTGATGCTTTTCCATTTATTTTGATTTTAATCTGGCACATTTTTACCATAGGTTTATCCGCTTCATTATTATTACCGATATCTTTTCTCAATAAGTCGCATCCACCTCCTCATCATTTATCTTTTGTTCATCAAACTACTTAAAAAACATAACAACAGCGGCATCACGTTGAACTGCACTCCGTCATCTTAAAAACAGACTATCTATCTATAAAATTTAAGGTTTAGAATAAACACAATTGAACTGCTTCTGCTGCGACAGCAATTTTATAGCTTTATAGCAATTTATATACAATTCTTAGTCATCAATAGCGGCACAGTGAATAACAATACTGTTACAAGCATCAAGTATAAAGGCCAATCGAAAACAAGTACATACCTACATAAATACATATTACATTAGAATATCATCAGAGTATAATACACATAGTTTATTATTGGAATTAGTCAATGTGATCTGTTCAGAAAACATTGAATAGAATAAGTAATAAGGCGCTTTCCTTTCATGTGTCTATGCTGCGGGATGATAACACAAACAACTAAAAATGCAATCTTTCTGTTTCATCTTTCGTAACACAATCACGGGAGAAAAATAGGATGGATCATGGTTTCGTTTTGTCTACCTTCTCGGCAGCCGACCCGACATATAAGATAATAAAATAGAATAACAATAGCAATATATTCATACTTAAATTAAGTATCTTTCTTCACTACTTTATGTTTTAACTGACTAACGTCAGTACTCAGTCTGCTATTTACTATGCACTTGCAGTTATGCATAATAAATACAAGTGTTCTAATTCATCAACTCTAAATGCAGTCATAGTACATGGTATGCAAATATTAATCGATTTATGCAACCAGTAACTTCAAAGAGAGAGAGAGAGAGAGAGAAATAAATTGACAACAAGGTGGTGTGGCACTAATAGTTATTAAAAACATCGATGCAATAATGTCGATAGATGAATAATACCTAAAGCTAAAGTTACGCATTCTAATGTCGCTGCTCTCGCTGGGAGCAGTAACATATTCTAGTCATTATACTCTATCCCGACCGACCCAATCTTCTCTCAAACTAAAATCAACGACTGAACCTATATTTGGTCAGAAACATATGCGTAAAAAATGCATATTTATAAGTGCACACATTACAGGTATATGAGTTATGTGCTCAGTCGAATAGTAAAATTCGAGCTGATTTGTTAATAAAGATTTGTTGCAAGATCATCATCATCCATCGTGAATAGGAGTGATGAGATGGGTTGGGCAGGGTTGGTCTCTAAAAATATATACGGTTTTGCCTCTCTCTCTCTCTCTCTGTCCATCCGATGAGTTATTTGATAATGAAACGTGGAAATGATTTCCTATACAAATAATACTCACATTTCTACATCTTATGGACCACTGCTTAATTCACTGTTTACAAATATAAACTCTTTTTTTATGAATAGGTTGATACATTCGTATATTATTCGCCAAAAGCCAGCAGAAGCCGAGCCGGCTTGTCTTCTCTTTCTCTCTATTCACCTGACTTTAACGACAGTGCGGCATATAATCATCATCTGTACATTATATTACTTTTTTTATTTCTCAGATTAACAATTGAAACACAGTTAGTCACAGTCTAGTGGACAAAGATCTACAGTAAAACATTTTGTAAAAGGATATGCATTATGAAAAAAAAAACTGTTTGGTTTTTATCCTCCTACGATACGAGTAGTAACATACACAAAGCATGTATGTTTGTGTGCCTAAATGGTTATAACAGTATATGATTCACTCATTTTTCTTTTCATGCAATTATATTATATGTATGTTACAGCTCGGACATTTTATTGAGTAAAAAAATGCACAGTTCCGCATTGATGATGGCACTGATGAGTATCCGTGGACCAGACCAGATGCATACAAACATGTATGGTCTCTTATGGAATGGTACTTACACTGGCACGGCAATGTAATTTACCGAATGGACGTCTCTTTTAAAACCAAGAATCACACTACATTGGTGATAGTGATGATGATGACGACGACGAAGGCAATGTAATCATGATGATGATCATAATGATGATGCTGTACTGATATGTGATATGCATGCGTAAATGGGATGCGATGAAAACTAGATGAGAATGGCTTGTCTTGTACAAACACTTTTATGCATCTAATCTACATAGAATATAATCTGCTACCGCTACCACACATAAAACACCCACATATTTTCATACAAAGTGTGCAGGTAAAGTGGAAGGAAGGATGGATTGAGGCAACGGCAACGGTGCGCAGTCATTTTCATCCATGTGAGTACTTTGTAGTGGTCTTTGTTTGTTCTCTGATGAAATAAAAGTGGGATGACGGTAGTTCCATGCAGAAAAAAAATAATATTTTTGCACGCAAGGCACTATTATCATTACTCGGGAAGAAGTATCAAGGAGAAGGAAAAGAGAGTGCTTGACAAAAATTGATAAAGGTGGGTAGTTGTTACCTCCTTTTCCCTTTTTGTATTGAAACTTTGAAAAACTTTTTAGTAGAAAGAAGATGGCAAACGAAAAGTCTTCAGTGTAACAGTAAAGTGCATTACAAAGCAAAAGCAAAGGAGGCATATATTTTTTTGCGAAACATAAATATAATGCGAAAAAGTGTAGGTATTCATAAAACAGTGGCAATAACGATGGTAATATTGGTTATAGTTGTGGTTTTTGGTTCCACCTCGATAAAAATGCTCTTCTATTTAATAAAAGGTTATGGAATGGAGCTACCTAGCCACATCATCTTTTTAAGCACTTATTCTACAAAAGAGAGTCTTCATTAACTTAATATATTACAATTTATGCTTAGTGTGCAATATATATACACCTTATTTGTATAACATTTTTACACACATATTGTAACACAAACAAGGAAAAAGAAAAGACAGAGTATTTTACTCGTCAACAACTCCATGAAAATTTCGATGTTTTTGTCATTTGTTCTGGTTTTTCAGATTCACAACGACTTCCACTCACTCAACTCAACTTTTCTTGTTCAAGAACATACTTTACATTTATATCATCATTTTTGTTATGCTAGAGGCACATAAGAACTATGACTGTATACCATACCACCACTTACTTACCACACATATGTATTTAGTTCATACTCATTTACCCCACAACACCACTTTCACTATGATTATAATTTATATGACCAGAGAGCTCTTTTTTTGCACTTTGTATTTTGCCAGTGGCCCTTCACAGATGAGAGTTCTTTCTTTTCCTTTTATAAATGTCATCGTTGAAAATAAGATGACGATGATCACTTTATTCTTCTTCTTATGACTATTGTTATCGTTCTCATCCTTCTTTTTTTGCAGTGTTTGACGGTTTATGTCGTGTTTCGTGTATTCGGCAAACTTGTTCACATGGTTTTTTTTGGAAGTGGTTGGTGGTATGGCATGGCAGTCATTATTATTTGTTGGCAAGTTCATAGTTTGTTGATGCATTTTTTTCCTTCGTTTTGTTTCCTTCTCTCTTTTTCTCTCCCTCCTTCTTTTTCTGTCCATTATTACTATTTTTCTTTGTGCTAAAGACAAAGCACATACTGTGAGAATCATTTCTCTGGTTGCGCATGAATGCGAAAAAGTAAATGCCTCGTGGGGATTCTTTTTTCTTTCTATTTATAACTCATGAGACTATCATCTTCTTCTGGTATGAAATGAAGGGGTTGCTGCCCAACTTGTGTAGTTTTAGTTGTGTTAACAAACAATACTCAAAAGAAGTACTATTAACTACATAATTATTGTTATCAAAGATAAATACAACGTTAACGTGTATTGTATAGTCATGGGAATTCAAAGTAGACTTAATTTTCGAAAGTACGAAGGAACAAACGATAGGATACTAATATTTTATGAAATTCAATAAAATAGTAAAATGCTGTTGTTTGCTTCAAGGAAGCTCACTTCACTTTTAAAAAGGAAATTTTCTTTTATTATACATTCTAATTATCATATCGTATCAACATAAACCCAACTCCTTCAAAAAGTTCCATTTGTTAATGTAAAATTAAACAAAAGTACTATTTGAGGCCTTTCGTATACCTTTTTAATAAATTGGAGGATGTATGATTTTTATATAAAATATATAAAATCAACCACTGGACGACTGGACTGAACCAGTTTTAAGAGTGTAATATATTATTATTTATGTTCGTAAAAAGTACAAAGTACTTCAATTGGTACCCATTAAATCTTGTCTCTGCAAAAAATTGATTCAGCCTTGGCCAAAGCGTTATAGATTTTGACAATATATTTAAGTCCTGACTGATTGTGAACGACACATATGTCGTGTTGACAGTCAGGCCTTAGACTTAAAATGATATCTACAATTAGTTTTTTTACAAGCCATGTTGTCAGACCAACGCTTAAATTATGACTTTAAGACCCTCAATGATGATACCGTAACATAGAATAAAATGATGCTGATTGAACTAATGACTAGATTTCTGTTAAAATTCGAACACTACTGTACATGTTACATAAGTGAAAATGAAATATTAAAATGCTTTTTTCTTTCAAGTATATGTATATCCAGCAACATTGTTTTCAAATACAATTGTGCTAATGATGAGATGTTTTTTTTGGTAAGCCCTGTTCTGTTGTGATTGAAGATTGAAGTAACAAGTCGAATGTTTTATGTGCAAGTGCAAATTAGGCAGACAGTGGTGATTAGTGAAAATAAATCATTGGTCATCATAACACGTTCTTAGAATTGGTTAATGATATAGGATAGAGTTTACAAGCAAAATTTTAATCAACTCAAAATTCAAAAGGTTTTTGCTAGAAGTATAGTTTGCAAATATTATTTTGTGTAAGTATTTTGCAACTAAAATGTGGACAAGATATACAATGTAAATGTAATGTACATGCGGTTTGTATGAATAAAGTAAATTTGACTTGGATATGATGAGAGTGTGTTTGTCAATTTCACTTAACTAGCCACTTCTCGTCATTTCAGGTGTACTTTAGGTTTTTGTTCAAGAACCGTTATTAAAAGGACGTGAAGTTGATGCAGACGAGTGCTGCTTTGTGGCCGCATTGTTGTAGTTTTTCCTGTGACTTTGCCCACCAGACCAGCGAAAGATAATCGCTGGTTCTCTCTTTCGTACCAGGTAGTTATCCCAATGTTTTACGGAGTTATGATTAGGTTGCACTTGCTCTTTAAGTTATACCACTGGTGCCGTCATACTTTCTCATCCACCTCATCACGTCAAATAGGTATAAAAAGAAGAAGCAACGTAAATAATACTGTAGTAGTAGCAAAAGTATAAAGTAAGAGGTGGCCAAAGATGAGAGGATTTTGCATGCTTTACATACGCCTTGCAAAAAACTATGCCATTAGCCTGGTCCTAAAGCCGTGTAAATATTAACATTAATAAAAAGATTACTTAAAACAATGAAAAGTTTTAACAAACGGATTTAGTTTTTAAGTTGCAAATTATTTTTTTGTAAACATCCGTTGCGTTGTAAACGGTAGAAGCAAGTACATGCACAACGAAGTATTAAAAATATATGATGGCCTTTGACAATCAACTGGTGGGCCCCAGAAGAAATAAACAAATTAAGTATTGCGGTTTTTTTTACCAAGCAAAGCTTTAGAATTCAATATCCCGACATATAAAAATCGTTACAGAAATGGTCTCCTTCGCCTCTTTTTTTGTGTGGGTATTTTTACCAAACTGATCACAAATGTTTAAGACGGAACTCAGACATTTGGACCGGAGCGACCGACCATCATTGATGCAGACAAAACTTTCAAGTGATGCTTCAATGCATTAAAAATTACTGTACATAGCCACATCATTGAAAAGTGAGTGGAGGGTGACAAAGATTGTTGACAATGACAATTGAGTAACTGTAGCAAATAAGATTGTTATTTATAAAACGGGCTTTTGTGTGTGCACAGATACCGCATCTCACATTCACTTAATTTTTTGTTAAATCTTCAAAGTTATAAACCCGCCGGTGCGTTGTTTGCAATGCAGTCCATTATAGTAATAATAATAATATTCATTCAACAATGCCCATACATTCATACCATAATGAAAAAAATGATGTAACAGAGAAAGTCATGTTTATATTCGTTTTTCATACTGAACAATACAGTTTGTTGTGGGTTTGATAAAAATCTAAACGCGGATAAAAGTTATTTTCACACTGATTAACT
>JAQIWN010000639.1:0-29082 GCA_034699025.1 Entomobrya cf. arborea Gr-Col-00668 | reverse complement strand
TCGCGCGCAAGATTCTGAAAATCAAACATGATTATAAGCACTGTTTTGATTAAAATCATGTAAAATGAACAACCCTATTGTCTTTCCATTAGCTGAATTTATTTTCATATGGCTGAATCTACACTTTTCCTCATTATATTCTTCCATTGGAGGAAATTTCTGTTTACATTGAAGGCACTTGGGATTTATTGCGATAGTTATAATTGCTGCAAAAAAAAAGGCAGATTAAATTTAGTTGTAATCTTTCTTTTTTCTGAACCTTAAAAGAATTGATGTCCCTTATCAAAAAGACCTTTTGAACTATAATTCTTTTCTTTTCTGGATTCATCATGTTCGCCACCGATTTGCTCTCTTGCCTTGGTCTCTATTCACTATTTGTCGGTGAGGTGCGTTGTGTGTTACTCTCAAGCAGATGTAATCCATCTGAAAAATATTATGTATCTTTTTTGTGTCCTTTATTTTTCTCACATTCACAGGATCACAGGTAAGACATCATCTTTTCCTCACGAACCGACGACGGTGGTGGACGGGCACAATGACAAGTCATGCATGCTCGTATAATATATCAGTGTTCATCCATCTTCTATTCTGTTCTGAACTGAATGCATATGATTTCTATTTGATGCCTTTATTTCCACGAACGAAGAGTATAGTTTATTGTACAGGACAAAACTTGTGGACAAAAAAAGGCATCTCGTCCACATCCACAACACAGCATTCTTCTTCGTCTTCTTTAGCTTATTTCGTGTCGGGTACTCCTCTGGCAGAATAAGAGCCCTTTTCACTCTCTCTCTCGTGCATTTTCCTGTGTTCATCCCTCCAGATAAAAAATGGGCCGACCTGACAAGTGACAATTGTAGTCAAATTTTCACTCACCGTCATGGTTTTTGTTGGATTTGGAGGCTGGTACTTTTGCTCTTTTTTTCTGTGTATAAATCTATCTGCATATTATACTGTCTATTCAGAAAATAAAAAGAATCCCCTTTTGACTTTTTCAACTTAGGTCAAATGCAGCAGTTTGACAACTTATTTTACTTACTTTTTTTTCAATGAAACTACATAACAGCTAAGGTAATGCATGCACACATGATGAAGATGATGATGATCATGATCACAATGATCCATGAATTTACCATGAATAATGTATGTGGATGCATACTACAAAAGAAAAAAAGAGGAGAATATTATCGTATGCAACATTTTTTTTGTTCAATTTTCAACAATTGAATTCAATTGAAGTAAGGAAGAAAAAAATGTTGAGAGGAAGGCGAACAAGGACAATAAGTGAATTTTAAGGTTTTGAGTGTTGTATAACAAGCTTGATTCTTCTTCATCATCATGTTTCCTTTCCACTTTACAGAAAATGCAGTTGTTGTTTATTGTTGATGATGTTGCAAGTCGATACTCTGTGTATCCCACCCAAAAGTCATACAAATCCATTGTTAACAACTGACCATCAATTACAACACGTCCAGAAAGAGAGAGAATACATAGTCAACTCTCAAAGAATTTACCAATTGACCTGTCCACGTCAATAATAATGGGTGAGTTTGTTAGCAAAACTAGTAGACATTCTAAAACCAAAAAAGTTTACTTAATTTTCTTTGTAGCCTTGCTTATTTATCTTTTAAAAATATAAAAATTATTGAAAAAAATCATGCGTTTTACATGTTTACATTTAAAATCTTGCGTATCACCGACAAACTTGATATACATAAAAAGATGAAATATAAAAAATATATATGTAATGCTGCTGCTGATGATGATGATTTTTATTGTGTTCTTCATGTGACAGTGTGAAGGAGAATGTTATTTTATTGATGTTGCTTAAATAATAATATTACCAACAAAAAAATACACCCAGACCCAGGCTAGTGCAGTGTACATCTCTGTGATTCTTCCACGATCTGACTTGACTACACACAACATTTACATTCGCTTTTACAATAGTTTCTCATTCATGTGTATGAAATGTTTTAATGGATGCACGACGAGAAATAAAAATGCATAATAGTGAATTTTATGTGAGAGGTAAAGGAATGAGATGAAAAGAATAAAAAAAGAAGGAGAATAATCTCAAGACTTTTTTTATGTCTTCTTCTTCTTCACATCACTGTGTTTGCACATTGTCATGAATTTATATAGTTAATATAGGCCAATGGCCCCTAAAACCTTAACAGAAAAGAAACGCATTTGATAGTTTGTTCGTCGTTTCGTAGAAGTACACATTTACATTTTCATAAGTAAATAGTAAAAAAATGAAAGAGAGGATGGAAAAAATGACAAAAAATTACTGGGATGCGTTTGACACAAAACTGTCATAGCATCTCTTATACATTTTTGCTAATAACAAGCCCCCAAAAAAAAGTCAAGAAGTGTAATGGTATGTGTGTCATTTTTATTACCATAACCACTGCTACCACTACTCCACACACACTGTTCTTCTGTGATGTTATAACTGGAATTTGTGTAACTGAACAAGATGTTTCTTCCTTACTTAGTTTGCTATTTACTCTTCTTGTTGTGAAGATGATCATGATGATGATGACATTTGTTGTGCCATGGTCCATGATAGTAAGTAATATTCTTTGTTGCTCGTGTGTCTCTGTACTTATTTGTGTGATTCACTGCAACACTACTACTACTACTCCCATTACTCCAACACAACATGTCACATAAAAATGGGAAATTCGTCCCTAACGAAAGTAAAATTTGCTTTAAATCAGAGAAGAGCTCTATGTTCCCTAGAAAAAAAATCTAGTTGGTTGACACACACATGTTTTTATATTCGGTTTTGTCACTGGAATAATCGCCGTCTTCTTCAGAGAGCGCAAGAAATATGTTTATTGTGATAATACTCGACTTGTTGTGTTTTTCCTGTTGATGTTAATGCTCCTTCTTGGATAAAAAGAATAACAGAAGAATAATATGTTTTCTTTGTCGTTTTCCCTTCCCTTCGTTTTTTATAGCGCTTTAGAAAAAGGATAATTCTGTATGAAGTAGAGAGAGAGAGAGAGGAGCAGATTGAGACATAACTTTTCCTTGTTATATTAAAAAAGAAAGAAAGAAGGAGTTAACTTCACTTGTACTTCTTTTTAAAAGCTATAGAGGCCATCTAAGAAAAAAAAATGTTTCACTGAATTTTTTTTCTTACTAGTTTCTTTACTAGTAAAAAAGGCAAAGCAGGTTTTAGGTTTAATATTGTTTCCTTAAATAAATGGGAAGTACTCATATGAAAATGAAATCATAAAAAAATCTTTTTAGATGCTCAAATAAATGCTAGTTACATGCATTTGTTTACTTGACTTTGCTAGTTTGTTGAACCATTACTACAACAACAACTGCTACTAACTAAATGATATAACGCTTACTAAAAAACGAAGGGAAAATCTTCTTGTCCTTTTTGAAATGGAATCCTTTCTCTTTCCCTGTGTTACTCTGAATATTACACATTTTTTACTAGTTTTGAATATGTTACTTGCATGTTATGTGAATATGGCATTTTCCGTTTTGTAATACACGATGTAATAATATTGTGTTGTGTGTTCCTCCAAATACAAATTTTTTGTGTCTTTAAATAAACCCAAATGAAATAAATCTTCTTTACTGGAATTTTAACTGTGGAAAAACGCAGACTGCACTAACAATACAATTCATATCACTATTTCTATTATTCCTTATCTTCATATATCCGCATAATGTACAACAGTACTAATACAGAGTATAACATAATTACTTTGTATATGTGTTTGGACAAATAGGATTTTTTTTATTCATTGTCGAAAAAAGTAACTCAAAAGATTAGAAACAGGGTTTGTAATATCGTCTGGCTTCCTTGGCCTCACTTTTTTTTATCGGTGACTGGGTTACGGGATGATGAGCCATTGCATTGCATAATATGTTTGTACACATATAAAAACCGGTAGAATAAAGTTATAAATTTAAATATATATTTTTTTCTTCAACAATAATACCAGATTAGAAAAGAAGACTTAATCAGTTACCATGGTTAATGTAATTTTTTGAGCAGTAATGACACAAAAACGGATAAAGTGAATAGCATTTTTTCCTCGTTTTTTTTCTTGCTATTATCATCCTGCTTGTCTGCCTGGCCTGAATTCATTCAACTGCGGAAAATAAAAAGTCGAGAGATTTTTCTTGGAAAAGGGTAATTCAAAGGAAAAGATAATGTAGTATCAAAAGGGGAATTTTATTATGGAAAATAGAAGCACTATGATAGCAAGTTGAATAACAACTGTGTTTTCATATTACTTTTCTACAGTTCCACAGAAAAAAAAGATCCCTCCGGCACTAGTGCAGTCCAGTTACATAAAAAAGAAAATAATAAAAGAGATGAAAAGAGAGAGAGAGAGAGTAAATTTAGAATGGAGCAACCCTTTTTTATCGACCGGACCAGTTCAGTCAGTCACTCATGTCTCTCCGGCATGACCTATCTTTTTTCTTAGAATAAGTACGTTTTTTAAAAATTGTCTCTTTTCTGTTAACAAGTACAACTGTGATTTTAGTAGAAAAAGAGTTAAGATTAGAACAACCAACCGGCCGACCATGATTTGTCTTTTGAACATGTTTACATTTATAAAAAGTGTACAGTTCGTTTGGAGTAGTGATGTCATTTTAAAAATGTCATCAGTCCAGTGCTACTCTTCACTCTTCCCAAAACAACATCTCAATTTAGAAATAATAATCCCTCTTAATTTTATCATCATTTTTTTCTACACTTTTTTGATTGTTAACAAGTACATAATAACATTAATATTGACATCATGTTTTGTATGCATCCCTGAAATTTTTTTCCTTGGTTGCTGCTGTGCTGTGTGGGAAAAAAATGAATGTCGGTGTTGTTACGTTGGTAGTCTTGTTGTAGAACAGAGTTGTTCAAATATGTTTAAAAAAATTGTATGTACAACTGTAACTATGTGCTACACACATTCCAATCCCGTCAAACAGACAGTTTGAAACATTCCTTTGAAAAGAAAGCTGTACCGATCTCAATTATTGCTGTTGTGTCTGCGTGTGATAGAAATTTTGGTGGGGCTTTTTTTAGGAAGTTTTTTGTAACAGTAGTAGTGGCAATGATGGTGATACTACTGCTCTCGTTGTACATTTGTTTAAAAAAATGTTCAATATAATAATACTACCAACAAATAGAGAGAAAAAGCACCTCACTTGAAAAAAAAAAAATCTTCATTCAACCGAAATATTTTTTGGTACAGTTCACTAACTTTAAAGGAGCAGCATCACCATCATATCACCACCAGGTCTCAATATATCTATTTGTCTGTGGATGGAATTGTGCTTTTTCTGCTTCAAAGAAAAAAGTAATTCCATTGCCTTACATCGTCATGATCATCATCATCACCATCCAATGTACATATGTTCTTTAGCACTGGTTTCCTTTCTTGCCCTTTTTTTTACTCAGAGAGCAGCAGATTCAATACAGAGGCCTTCTTATTGGGCGTTTTCCAGTTTCAGCCTGAGAGCACATATAAAATGGCAGATCTGCTCTATCTGCTCTTCTCAAGTCAAGCAAGGAGAAAAATGAACAAGATGATCAGATGATGATGATCTTCTACATCATCAGAGTATATAGATATATTTTTTATCTTATGTTATAATTTACTGACAAGGAAACTCTATATAAAAATATATTATTGTTAGTGTCATGTCATGAACTGCTGCATTTTTTATATGAAAAGGTGTACTGATGAGAATCAAATGCAACGAGAGAGGGGTACTGGGGTCGGGTATGATGGTAGTAGCGGCTGCACTTGAATAATTCCTTGACATTTCAACTTGAATACTGACTGAGTTTATCTCCAAAAAGAAGTAGACACTTTTCCCTTGTAAAACTCTGTTATCAGTTTTTCAGGCCTAGAAAGGGCGTTTCTGTTTAAAAACTTCTTTTTTTCTGGTATCTTGTTCAACTACTTAGAAAACTACGTCATAATGATGACGATGACGAAGATCGGATCGGATGTAAAAGAGTTGTAGAAAAGTACAGCTCGATATTGTCTCGATCCCAATGCTACCACTTTATTTCGTCTTTTTCTTGGAATGAATTTTAATATGTCAAGAGTATCATATCTACGCACGACAGAAGAAGTATTCATATTATTTGTGTGTGTGTGTTGGATTGTTGGGTATGCACGTATAACTGGTATTTACTCTTGTGACCCAGTAGCCCTTTCATCGCCACAAGACAAGACAACAAATGACAAAACTTTGTCAGCTACACTGCAGCTACTTACTAGAAACATTACTTTTTTGAGTACATAATGCATGATCCACTTGTGCTCTGACTCTGGCCATTGCCTCAGAAAAAAAGGCACAATATTTTTGTTCTCGTTTGTCGTCATCATCTAACCTAAAATAGTATCATTCTCAAGAGAAACGCGTAAAATGTACTTTGTCGCCTTTCACAGAGTTAGCTCAGCTCAAGTCATCATCATCATCAGCATCATCGTCATAATGAACATGTACCAAAGAAAAGAAAAGAAAACTGGCAACAAATATGAGAGATGACTAGTTCCACTTCTTGTTTAGATACTTTAGCAGTTTTCTCTCTTCGTGATTCCTCCTCCTCGTACTCCTTCTTGACATTTTCTCATATTTGATGCGCCAAAGGATATGGAATTCGTTTCCTTAGAAATCTAACAGACGGTTTGTATAAAGAAAATAAAAGAAAGCAAAAAGGTTTTTATTTCTCTTTTTCTTCCTTATTTGCTGTTTTTTTTGGTGTGACTGTGTACGTATTTTGTGAGTCATGTCGGGTCCGCTATAACTTTATTTGTAAATACAGTAAAAGTTAGAGAGTTTAGTTTTTCCTAAGAAAAAAAAAGAGTAAAACTAACTCGGTTTTTACTCCCTCTGCGCTAAGAAGTGTAAGTATGTGACTGCCACATAGAGTCACTGTTGCTAATACTTACTCACCAGTTCAGTAGCAGTAGAAGAAACACTACTATTCTTTTTATCACTCTGGCCTGAATGTCATCATCATCAACAACAACTACATCATCTGAAGAAAAAGGAGTGGTGGTGGTGGTGATGGTGGAAGTAGTACGATTTTGGAGAAGAATTGCATGTTGTTCCTTTTCTAGAACAGCAGCAGTGCATAAAATCATACTTGTTTGTACAATATTCTTGTTCACAGTATATACATTTATTTAGGTTTCCATTTAGTTTTGCTTTCACTGCTCCTCCTCCTACCTAAATACATTTTATACCTATATTCTGAATGCCTTTTTTTTACTGGGAAAGTCCAGTGATCTGAAAATGAATCCAGAAAGTCTTCTTAGTACAACCACATAAAGTGCAAACACAGGCCAGCATACTTGATGATGCCACACTTGTTTATTTGAGGAACGCACACATGCAGCGCATACACATTTATAAAAAAAAATAACTGATCGCCACGTTCAGTCCGCCGCTGTCCGATGATTTTACTTGGAAGTGGAAGAGATTAAGAATTCTATTCAATTTAAGTCACCGATGATGTCAAAGCCCTCAAAAAAACAAGGAACGGAGGAGAAACCAGTTTGTTTCTTAGAAATTCAAGCAAAAACCAACTAAAACTTTGTGCAAAGTATTACAACAACTTGAATAAAGTTGAAATTAAGTTTTAACAAGTCCAATAAACCAACGGTCCTTTGTACAGCGTTACGAATGATGTTCGTATTTCTTCCTTGTTTCTTTCTCTGTAGGACAAGAGGCAGTATTGGTATTACATTTTATTTTAGGTAAACAAAAATGTAATATTATTATTCTTAATAGCAATAGCACTAGCTATGTTGGTACTATTTTTGTGTACATTTATTTTTCTTGTAAGTAGGAGTCAGCTCCAGGACTAGTCTTCTAATCTCAAAACAACTTTGTTTGCAAGCAAAACAACTGCTATCAGAGAGAAAGAACACAAAAATAAGACTGTGTGGAAGTAGAGAGAGAAAAAAACTTTTTATCCGACACATTTTCATGACACTTCATATCTTTTTGACGAAGAACAAGTAGTACAACTTTTTTGGATCTGCTGATTTATCAGTACTGGTTTCGTTTGGCTCATTGGTTTGGTGTTTGTGTGCATGCTTGTAAGGCTTTTTACAAATATGTCCGCAATGTTTTCACTAAAACTCTTTTATCCACAGAAAACCAAGAGAAGCCAAACAGAAAAATGATTTCAAGATATTTCCTGTAAAAAAACTAAGACAGTCTCCGTGAACGATAAAATACAACAAGTACGCAAGAAAAAAAATTCTCTCTAAAAAAAATTCAATATCTGAAAATGTTCATCTGCTTTTTACGCTGCGCTGTATACTTCCAAATTCTCCCTGTGTACCTACCTATGTGAAGCATAAGAGCATATTGCTAAAACGCCGCAGACGTGTAATTCGAGAAAATGAAGAAGACTTTTAAATGGCTACATTAAAACAGCTCACTAAGCATTTTGTGCCAAAATGATCAAGATCAAAGGGCAAAAAGGCTCCTTTCTTCTTTCTTTCCTTTTTTCCCTTTTTACTCATTCATTCTTTTTTCTACTTTACGTTTGCAAAAAAAACATAAAGGAAGGATCAACCACTGTTTTTATACGTCTTTCCTCCTCTGCGCTACATTTTTTCTTCTCCTTTATCTTGTTCCAGGAATGTTAGTGTATTCACAACACTTTCTAAACACACACACACAAATAAGCTAAGCTTTTTTTGGATGCTACGCTACACAACAGCAGCAGGACAGGAAAGAAAAGAAGCAGGGAACCGTGTACACCTAAAAAAATAAATGTAAAGAAAGAAGAAGCAAAAGTAAAAGAAAAAAAAGTCTCCAGTAGTCTTGTTTTCAATAGAAAGAAAAAAAAGAGAAAGAATTTAGTAGCCTTTCAGAGACTGGCAATTGTACATAAAAAAGTAGCATACATATTACATATATTGCTAAAAAAAACTGTTTTTTTGTGTGTGTGGCGTTGCGTTGGCGGTGGTGGTGATATGGTAGTGGCAAAAAATACATAAAAAGAAATAATACAATGTTTACTGTATTGTGTTGTCTGTTGTGCCATTTATTGGCCTTTTTCACGCTTCCTTTTTCATGCATGTGGATAATTTTCTCTCTCTCTCTCTTTACTTGTCTGATTTTTTTCCAAGTAAAAGACATACTTATATCATAATATCAAAAACATGTACCTGAACAAAAAAAAACTAACCAGCATGCTACTTGTTACATAGCAAGCACATGTTTATGGTTTCTTTATTCTGAGCCTGAGCTTCTATCCTTTTTCTCCTGTCAAAATAATGTGAGAACTTTTCAGTCTGCTAAAACATTCATACAACTCATCTTCACAAAATGTGAAAAGCAGGATGTTAAGGAGAGCAGTCAGTTTTGTGATAGACAATGAAATAATATCTGAGCTTTCTTGGTACATCCCACACAAAGAAAGACATGTATGTATGTGCTATAAATATATATGTACATAATAATATGAATGAATCAGTATAAAAGCGGCGGTGTTATGTATTTTGTTTTTCTTCCTGGTAAACTACAAGTATCAACATCATCATTACAATCATAACTGAACGGAAAACTGAGGGCAACTCCGAAGAGTAAAGATGGTGTTTTGCGAACATGATGATTGTTTATGGCTTTCTGTCTATATTGCATATTAATCCATTATTTAGTGGTTGCAAACCAAAAAAAAAAAACTGGAACACATGAAACACCGTGTTAGATTATTATTGCGCAGTAAATTTTATGTCTATTTAATACATGTTACATAAAAACAGTGTGAATTCGTAAATTATTTAGTGGGCTTCAAAAACTGAGAATGTAACAGGCTATATCATATCATGTAACAGATGAACTATTTATGATTAGCTTTGTTTGCGAATAATAATGCTTGGAATATTGTGGAACAAATCGATTGACCTTTCTTCTAAAATTGTTCGAGTTCTTTCTTTGGATCTTTCCAAAGTAAGTTACTTGCTCACCTGATAGATAGTATGAAATATTATATATCACTCGATACTCATGCCCTTGCAATTAAATTATGACACAGATGACCTACAATGTTAATGAAAAAAGACAGGAAAAAACAAACATGCACTTCCATCCTGTTTCTGATGGGAAGTTGGGAAAATGAACGCTTGTCGGTTCATATTAACATTTAGTTTAATTAGGTATATAAACTATTGCTGTTTCACGTACTATCTCTATCTCTATTACCAAAACACATTATTCTTTATGTGTTTTTTATGAAATGGTTGGATGAATATACATTCATAAAAAATATGCAATTATCCCTAATTTTTTCACTAAATTGTTGTGAATACTTCATACATGCATATACGATGTTGGCTTAAACCAGATATATTTTGTGTACCATGTTTGCTTTAATCATCGTCACGATTCTTAATCTTTATAAATACTGTATGATGAAGACGCACATGACATGACACATAGCTATAGTTCTAGTCAGAAGCAGAGTGCATGGTGTTGGGGAGGATAATCGGTACTGGGTGGGCTTAAGTCTCGTTTGAACATTTTTATAGAACAGCCAACTAAAATAAGTAGCAGTATGAAATATTCCCATTTTCTACCTTTTTTTGTGTCCATGAAGGATTCAACTCTCTTACTGCAGTAGAGCCAAGGAAGCCAAGTGTTTTTTTTCTTGACTCGACTGTGAATTCATTCCTGTGGAACTGCACTCGACTCACACAAAAACAAGACATACACACGCATGGCGGTGGTGGTAGCAATACTATTAAGCATATAAGCATTTTTGTCCCTTTTTTCCATGCAACGACGTACCTTTCGTGGGATCGGTTTCCATTTAAAAAATGTTGAGCGAAATGTTTAGCCAGCAGAGAAGAAGTAGTGGTAGTAAAGAAATAATGTACATTATGCTGCTGCATTCACATCCATTTCACCCACCTTCTTGTTGTACTTTCTAACTCTCGTCTTTTCGTGTAAATCTAAATCCAACCAGTGAAAAAAACCAAACCAGAGCAGCAGCACTAAAGCAAACCCACATATTATTATAACTTGGCAACTGCTTTGCCAACTATGCTTCTTTAACACACATAATGCCACTACTGTGCATGTTCCAAGGAAAATGAGAAGACGTAGAGGAAGGACCAAAGGAGCAAAAAT
This sequence comes from Entomobrya cf. arborea Gr-Col-00668, assembly GCA_034699025.1. Lineage (NCBI taxonomy): Eukaryota > Metazoa > Arthropoda > Collembola > Entomobryomorpha > Entomobryidae > Entomobrya > Entomobrya cf. arborea Gr-Col-00668. The sequence continues at coordinate 17,934 of JAQIWN010000639.1, read as the reverse complement.
GTACAAAAACCAGGGGTGATGTTGATGATGATGATGGTGGCGCGGTGGTGGTGGTGTTGGTCTTGTGGTGGAAAAATCCGAATGATATCTGTGATGCAGCTTCATACAAAACAGTCCAGTGTAAAATATAGAGAATAGTAAAAAGATTTCTACAAAAGAACAAGGGAAATAAAACAAAAAAGAGGAATTTTCAACAAAAAAAAAAGTTAAATCACAAGACTGACTCTTCTTCCATTGTAAAAAAAATGGTGCAAAAGGTTTATTATAAGAGGTTGTCACATGATAATAGTGTTTTTTGGATTGCTATGAAATAAATGTATATATGTGTTTGCAGTGCACTTGCTTTACCAGTACTAAAACACCATTTCTCCGCCGCCACCACCACCACCAGCACCTCCAAAAAAAACTCAAGCTTATTGAACCCCTAGTCAAAGTCGGAGGAAAAAGTAACCACGTACGTTACACGGTGGAGAATAAAAAAGTAGAAGGAGACGAGCAGTCGTAAGTTGGCTCGTCACTTACATGGTTGGTTGGTGCTACCACCACCAAAAAATTGCCACTACTGCGTGCTCTTATGTTATGATAGTATTACTGTCTTTCTCTCTCTCTCTCACTGTCGAGTAGGGAGTATCTTTTTGTTTTCCCCTACTGCCATCATGGTTAAAAGTAATAATAGAAAAATAGAGAGAAACAACAGATTATGAAAAAAATAAAAGCAATGGATGACGACAATGGAGGAGAAAGGCATTAAAATTGGAGAGAAAAGAAGTGCAGTACAGAAACCTTGATTTTCCTGGACAATTTTCTGCTTCCTTAAATATGAAAACCTTCTTTAAAAAACAGATTGGGAAAACCCGGTAGGGAAAACATTTTTTCTAAATTTTAGATCCTTTTTTGTTTGTTCGTTTACAAGTTGGGTTTACTTCCTGATCTGATGATTAAAACGAAAGCAGGCTAAATTTAAAAGAACTGTTTTGGGAAAGAGAAAAGTAATATTTGAAGTTGTGTATTTTCATCAACTCAAATCAGGGGAAAAGGGAATTGCATAAAAATAAACACGGAAGTCAACCAAATCAAAACAATGGCCATGGCCAGGTCATCTTTTATTTCTTTTTTTTGTTATCTTATGTCTACATCAGCATTACCATCGCCATTGTCATTGTTTTTTTTTGGATGATTTTGTTGATTGAGTAATGAACTTTAACATAGTTCCCTAAAAGCTAAGAAATAAGGAAGATAAAAAAAGGTTGAAAGGTTTGCTCTCTTGCTCTTCACTTTTATTATTTAGAATTTTATCCTTGTAAAAACTGTTTTTCCTGGTTCTATTTTTTTGGCATTGACTTCCCTGTTAACAATTCAAATACACGATGCACGGGTATTGTTAGTCTCAAAATATAGATAGGTATAGAAGCTGGAAAGTAAAAAATTAAAATGCTAGACCAGGCTTGCACGTTGTTTAGTTGTTTAAATGATGGACAAGTCAAGAGAGTGCCTCAGTACGATTTTCTTGATGATCATGATGATGACGATGATGAAGTAAGCAAGAACATTTTCAGTTCATATTGCATTATCAAAAAAAGAAATAGGGGGAAAACAGAGAGAAAGGGAATTGGCATTAAGGAGAAAACAGTACTGTAAAAAACTCAACTAAAAAAAGTTCTTGTGCTTCAACTTGCCTGAGAACACACGGTTACCAATGCAATGGTATTTCTAGAATAAGAATATATACTACATCAAGTCACCAACAACTTTTTTCTCTCTCTTTCTCTCCCTCCATCTTATAAACCACTCTAACACGAGAGAGAGAGAGAGAGAGAGAGTAAAACCAACCTACTGAGGTAGTTCAGCTTAAACAGTTTTTCTGAATTATTTTTTTCTTTTTGACATTGTGTAAACTTGTGCTTAAAAAAGTTTTCAGTTAAGTTTGGACTATTTCATTTAAAAAAGAAAAAAAGGACAAAAGAAGAGAAAGGAGCAAGCAGCGATGAAGAATAAGAAGAAGGAAAACAGCAGATTCCTTATTTTTTCATACATAACTCTCTATCTATCTTACTATTCTTCTCTTGCGTTTTTTTAAACAACAATACCATCGCCACCAAACACCACCTCCTGTTTTCGTGCAAACAAACACGGTAGATATATGAAATAGATACATAAATATAACTTTGTATACTTGCTTCCGTATATTCATTACTTTACCATTGCATTGAGTTTGTCTTTGTGGTAGAGAGGCCATCGTCATCATTTTGATATGCCACGTGAGTTTTAACTCGTTTTTTTTTCTTTTCTTTTTTTGAAAGTATGTCTATGTCTGTGTCATGTCGCTCAGTTATTGCCGTTCTCCTTCCATCTCACTCTCTTTCTTCCTCTCGCACAAGTACAAGTACATTCACATGTTTTTATCGTTTAAGTGGAAGAATAAGTAAGAAGACAAGAGAGAAGGAAAAAGTAAATTTTTCGAATTTGGTAATAAACATTACGATGTGACGGTATGTAACTTTCTGTTGTGTATCTACAATGATATAATTTTCTTACGTTAGTGAGAAGTTGACATACTTGCCAGCACACACATCATCTTCACACGAGGGACTCTCATAATATGGCAAAACTCTCGTAAACATTTTTGTACATAATTTTTTGTTTATCTGGTTTGTCTTCTCGCTGAAAAAAATCCAAAGGAGCAAACCGAGAGAATCCTTTTGATTATGTCACTTTTCTTTATTATTATTTTTTTCCCTTAACACGGAAACACGGAAAGACGAAGAAGATCAGACGGAGAAAATAGTTGGTGTAAAAAAGCGACATTTTTATACTCCGCTTGACTCTGATTTGATGAACCGTGAATGGAATCTCTAAATTAGTTTTTATACCACAAACATACAACAAACTTCATTCTCTCTCTCACTCTCTGGTTTATTTTTCTCTCTCTCTTTCGCTCCTTTACTCCTCCAATGAGCAAAATGAAGAAGAAGTGGTACAAAAGAGAAGCAATAAAGTTAAGCAAGCTCATCGCAAAAGTGGAAGCGTTCTCTTTATTTTTTATATTTCACGTAAAGAGTTAGATAGATGGATAGAGACGTTCATTTTTCCACCAAAACCAAAAAAGAATACGAAAAAAAGTAAATGTATTTTTTTGTTGCGGTTGTTAGTCTAAATATATAGAGATATAAAAATGTACCAACTTCTCATTTCGAGCTGGTAACTGCCAAAGTAGCTTTTTGAACCTTTTGAAGTCGCTTGGAAAATCCATGAAAAAAACTAAGCAAAAATTCATCCAAAAAGGAACATAATATTCAGAAAGAGAGAGAAAGAGATATAGAGATACAATATAATGTTTAGGTAAAGGTTGAGTTTTAAAAGTTGGTATATTATGGAACTGAAGCCAGCTAACAAGTATACAAGTTACAGTGTGCGAGAAGAGCAAGCGACAGAAGCTTAACTTTGCTTGAGGCATTATCATCATCATACTCATCATCGTCGTCGTCGTCTTCATCATCATCGTCATAAAGTCGTCCTCCTGTCTATCCATTTTTCTTCTTACTACTTCTCCTTACTCAAAAAAAAATCCAACATGCATTTTATATTCACATACAAGACCCAGCATTTATTCCACTGTTGTAGTTGTACATAAAAATGAATACCTTTAAAATACAAAACTGTTCTACTAGCTTACTAGCTCGCTAGCTTTTTCCCTATTCCAAATTCCTTTTACCCTTTCTTCTTATATTCCAAATTGCCACATCAGCAGCACCAGCACGAAAAAAAACTGACAGTATTTCATGCCCACGTAAATTCTCATCCTAAAACTCAACTCCTCTAGCTTTTCTATCATGTTCACTTCACATAGCTTACTTGCTTTGCAATGTTGAATGCAAGTCTTTTTTTCCACTTTGACTTGGCTTCATGTTGTTCAGCTCAGTCAGTTTTGGTTCGCTGGGCGACGAGTGAAGAAACACTCTCTGTGGCTCTGTGAGTTTGTATTTTTTTCGTTATGTGAGATGTTGTGTGTGGTGTTGTGTGAGTCTCTTTCATAGTTTCATATATACAATTTTTTTTGTATGTTTCACTGTTGCTGATGAAGTGGAGGCTAAAAGAAGAGAAAAAAAGCCAGAGAGTTTTTGAAGGTTTAAAGCTTTAGTAGTATCAGGATTGAGAACATGGCAAAAGGGATTATTACAGTGCGACACATTATAGTCTTCATCTCCTTCTGTCCAACCGAATGAAGTTTTATTCCTGTGCTGTAAATGTTTTATACTCTCCAGTGAAAAAAATAATACTGTGAAGTAATATAATATATATAAATTGTAAAAGGGAATTTATTGAAGAATTATAGTAGGGTGTTCAAGTAAAGTCAGTGGTTTCGTTGTGTTTTTTTTTCATGGTGATGATGGTAAAGTTTATTTGAAGACTTTTTTCTTAACTTCAATATAACAATAAAGCTTTAAAAAAATCTGGAATGCTTAGTGAAGAATTTCTTAATAAATTTGTGTGAAAAAAAGAAACAAAGATGATGATATAAATGTGTCGCTGTGACAAACAAGCACACCTTGATTTTTTGATTGAAGTGTTTAAATATTTACACTAAAAAAAGAGTTTATAGCAGGAGGTATTTCTAATTCACTGTTATCGGCTAAATGCGTTTGGATGGATATTTAGTTATTTGAACGAGTAAAAATGTTTTAAACTTGGTTATTAAACTGTGTTCCATGTTCCACGATATCAAGGAAGAAATAGTGGTGGTGTGGGTTAAGTGACAAGAAAGATTGTCTTGTTGACTTGAGAAGCCCTGTGAATATTAACAAAATTGTGTAGAAATGCATAGTTAAAATGCAACCATGAATGTTACATTCACACGCAGATAAAAAAATGATCATGAACAAAGGGCTAGGCTAAGCGGCGACAAAAAAGAGAAAAAAGATATTTGATATCATCAAAAAGGATAAAATGAAAATGTTGCTTCTGGTGATGCTGGTGCACACACATAAATATTAAACAAGAAGGAAAAAAAGAGTGAAGTTGTTGTTTTTCAAAGTGTTTTGTTGGTTAGTAAAGAGAGATAGAGTTAAACTACTTCTCCTCACTTTATATACTCCACTTTACATTATTATCATCTCATAAAAGTGTAACACGAAAAAAAAAAAAAACAGGCAGAGGAGAAGAGAAGGATAATCAAATGCTTTTCTGGGTTTTACTTTTTGTGTGTACATTAATCGAAGTCTCTCACTCAACTCCACAGATTCATTGAGTGAGTGAATGTTGCGTGTATTGCATGTTTGCTGTTTGAAAGCTTAAAAAAAAGTCCGTCGTTTCCGAACAAAACTGGTGGTGGTGGAAAGAGAACAAGGAGGAAAAAAGGATTAAGGAGGCTAAAAGAGGGTAAAATTACCGTCAAGTATCCGTATCATCATCATCATCTGCATCATCGCCACCATACCATCAACATAGTCATCTCTTCACTAAACTGAGATCCGAATCTGTACTCTATACTGACTCTTCAAGCCAAATTGTTGCTTCTCCTTAAGTTTTTCTTTTTTTGACCATTTTCTTTGTTTTTTAAAAGAAAACTTGAATATCTTACAAGGAGCCTCAAAAAAACAAAAGTGTATACTAAACTATTTCTCTTCTCCAAAAAAAAAACAACAACAAGAAGGAGAAGACCAACATATTAAACGGAATTATATTACCATTCTTTCTTATGTGAGGAGAGTTTGTTTTTTCGTGTGCAATCTTCTCCTTTTCCGTAGCTATTTTTTTGGCCATGGGTGATGATGGTAACTACTAAACTGCTATTCAAAAAGCTAATGTAATGTAAATGATGATAAGAGTCGAAAAAAGTGTTTAAAGGAGCAAAGGAATAAAGAATAATGATAATATGATGATGACGACGATGGGAAAGAAAAGAGGGAAAAACGACAACGAATATTATTCTACTCAGCGAAGCCAAGCCAAACCAACAACTATTGCCATTTGCCACTGGTAGCCAGAAGCCATTGTTGTAAATACTACGCAAGTTGTTGAGTGCCGCACCACACCGCCAAAAAACAAAAGGAGAAGGTTGTTGTTAACGTAACGTAACGTGAAAGTAACAACTCTCAAATGATAATAATAATAATGGCATATAAAGGAGTAGTGGTATAAAATGATGTCGTTAGCCAGCTATTAAAAACGATACAGTTCACATAGTTCTCTTTTCGTCTGGTCTTCAGCGCAGCGTTCAGTTCTTTTACTTTTTAAAATAAAAAGTTTACACCACGCATGCACACTTAAAAAAATAAAATGACTACCAAAAAAGTATAATATACATGGAATCTTTTTGTTGTCTCTCCTTTTTATTATTAAATTGAGAGAAAAACAGCATCATTTACTTTTTTTTAAAGGAACACGGCTCATTTTGAAATTTTTAAAATGGGATGTTATGTAGAAGCTGTTATATAAAATATATATGTTTTTGTGAAAAAAAGTGTTGATATATTTTAAAGTTTTTTTTTCTTCTTGAAATATATGTTGTTATACTTGTTCGTGAATGTTTAATTGTGACTAAAAAAGTGTATGCGAGATGGTGTTTTTGAATAGTTTTAATTTTGATGGAGTTAACTGTCACCAAGTGCGCCGACATTCATGTTACAACGTACAAAGTACTACCATCATATTACCAACATCTTTCGCCGTCGGTATCATCACAAACGCCGGCTTGTGTTGTCAAAGTTGTAAGTACCTTTTTTAAATGGAGTAATACGTAATAATAGTCTAATAGTATTTAAAGCCACATTACAGGGCAGGGCAGAGGGGCAGGATAGCAATAGGGAAAAATCTATTTCTTTGATAGGTTATTTTAAACAAATGAAACAGCACAGGGAAAGCTACCATGAATATGATAAAAAGGCAATAACGTTAAGAGTGGTAGTTGAAGTGATGTTGTTGGTGTGAATCTAGCTCATCACATAATCATCCTCACCAGCTTCTTCTGTAGACACCATGCCATTAAACGTCAATAAAGAGAGTCGGTGTTGGTAATAATGCCAAGAGAGTCATGACATATTTGGAAGAAAATAATTCACAATTTTTTCTCTTGCCTTCTGTGTTTGTGTGCTAAGCTTTGAGCTGCTGCTGCTTTTGATGAAACATAAATGTGTAGTGCTAATGCTTCAAAATCGACTCCACCTCATCGTCAGCTTCATATCCAGAGTAGTAGCAGCAGGGGCAAAAAAAAGTAATGCAACTAGTGACAAGGCCAAGGAATTTGGGATCAAACGGGTCTCTTATTCTTAAAAGTTTTTCACAATAGCCTTGTCCCTGCAAGGGGTATACACCTCCTGCTTAGCTTGTTTCTTCTTCTCTCTTTTAAAATCCCTTAGAGTGATGGGCTAAATCATTCAACAGTGCATTTTCAAACTAATGTATGGTGTGCATAGACTTGCCATTATGGTATGCATTGACGCAGAGGTACTTAAAATGTTTGTAAAACGTAAGAAAAACTTTTTGTGATGGCATTCATCACAAAATGGTCGCATACTTTGGGTTTTTCTCTCTGAGAACAAACGAAAGTACCCAAGTACTTTTGTGATGTGCTATACTGTGCTATATGAAATATGCACCAAATACACAGTTGTGCATTGATAAAATAGAGAAAAACAAAAATAAGAAGGTGAACAGAGAAAATGAGGGTATTCAGGACATGGACAGCCTTATTGAAAAATCTTCTTAAATCATAATCACAAAATGAAAGAAAAATATTCCTTCATAATCATAAGCAGCAGCAGTAAGTAAAATCAATAATAATAATTTTAACAAGAGAATTTTTACACGGTTGATTTAGCATGCGTACTTAAGTAAATCCAAAGTTGTCGATGTCGTGTACGTTTATCGTGTACGTACGCACCACGTAACGCATCGCGCATCCAACCTTTTTCTCCTTGTCGACCGGGTAGAGAAATTAATATCTTGTTGATATCTTCATTGAAGCATAAAATGCTTTTTCCTCATATCGTCAAGAGTAAACAGAAGGTATGAAACAAGGTAGAAAGTATAAACAAATATAAATACAAACTCTACATGCATCACATTTTAATCCAGTCACATGCATGTTCAATGTACGCCTGGTTTGTCCTCTCCTACCTATTGTAATCGCCGCTTGTATTTCGTTCGTGATATTATCACATACTTGGAACACATACTTGACTGTACAACAGAGTTGTCGGCTCTCAGAAAATTAATTTCTTGAAATAAAAATAACAAGATAATAATAGCATGAGTTATTAAGGTGTGCGTAGACAAGAATGTTGGCTTACGCAAAGAGGTATATACATAAAATATAGCATCATTTTGATTCAGGTGTAAATATAATGTACATCTTATCAATTTATATATATTCTCCATTCTCTAGACAAGCACAGTGAACAGGGAAATGAAAGTTTATAGTTTATTTTTCTGGTTGCAAGTTTTAGAGCTGTTGATAACGACGTTGACTTAAAGATAAAACATGGCTGTAAGACAAGAGGGAAGATGATGATTAGAAAGATATCAGTAAAAAGTTTTTTTCTCATGCGTAAAAGGAAGGCAGTATGTTTGAGTGCTTCCCGACGTTTGAGGAGACGACGACGACCAACAAAGCTCCAGAGTTTGACTTTTTTTAAAGTAATGTGCAGTGTGTGCAGTCCCTTTTGTCATCCGTACAATAAACAATGACACATGAAGCTACCTTTTATGAAATTTTACCACGCTTTGTTTATAGCTCTGTCGAAACAATTTTCCTTTATCCTTTCTGCCCTTTTTCAATTTCCCGACTTACTTTACCAGCTTGACTTTTAGGTAGGTACAATTTTTATACAGGTATTTAACACCCAAACATATTTAACTTGTTTGCTTGTAAAATGACATCAACCAGAAAAAAAAAGAGACAAAGCTGAAGAAAAAGAAGATATCAATATGAGATAGAGTAGTCATTATTTTCCCTTTGCATCCTACTGTTTTTCGTCTACTATGGTGGCGGTGTTGATAGTTTACTGGGTTGTCTTGTCTTCTTCCCATTTTTTCTAACATTTTTCTTCTTCTTATAATGTAGCAATTGAAGTATTAGCATCATTGAGAAAAAAGTTCTTGGAGGAGGGCAGCGATGAAATGGCATTACATACTTTTGTTGTTTGAAAAGGAGAAATAAAAACTTGGGTGGGGTGTCACTTGTCAACTTGTTAACTGACTTGTTGTGTTTGTGTATAGGTTTTTTTTTTGCTTTGTTGGTACAGCAGCAGTCAAAATGGTACTAGTTAGTAGACTGCGGCTAAAAGTAGTAGAGAAGTAGTTAACACGTTAACGTCACAAGAAAGAGTAGCTAAGAAAACAAAAAGAAAAAAACTACCAGCTTAACTAAACTGAACTGAAGTAACTTTCTTATGCAAGTATACATGCATGCCACACTGCATAATATAGAGCTATAGTCCAAAATATTTTTTTTTCATTGTTCATTCCTATTATCATCATCATTATCTTCGGCGGCGTCATCCACAGGATGCGTGCAAAGTCAAGACAGAAGTTAAGCTGTGTGCAACACTTTTAGCACTTGTCACACTCTTCTTTCGCGTTACTTTGCACTAACTTGCCAAGCCATGCAAAGCCACTGACACTGCTACTGTGACTGTTGATTACACCGTTGTTTTTCATAATACCAAAAACTTAAGGAGCAAAAAAGCAGAAAAAAAAGATGATCAGTCATTATCATCAGAAGAGTCAAAGTTTTTCTCTTGTCTTTTATTTACGCCAAGTTCAATAAGAAGAATATGAGTTAACTTTTTTTATTTATTTGTTCGCCTTTGGTTTTTTTTTATTGTTTTCCCATTCCACATGATATAACAACTAAAAAACATAAGAAGAGGTCCGAAAACAAAAAGAATGCCTACTTGGATTGGATTTCTAATAAAGATGCAACCCTACCTTACTTTGTTTTTTTTTGTGGATTGTTCTTCTTCTGCTTCTCTAGCTTTTTACTACTGTTATTATCCAATCCTTACGCAATCCATAAAGCAAACTATCTGCAACGCAACGTAACGCCATACTACTAAAAGCCATTATTGGTTTTTGTTGCTCAGTCAGTTATCCTTAGAAGAAAAAAAATCATCTTTATAAGCTACGCATTATATATAACGTTTCTCAATATAACATTTCTACTTACAAAAGTTATTGTTTAGTTTCTAGAGCTTGAGCCTCTTGGTCTCTCCCAATAAATGATTTCTTTTTTCCTCTAGCAGCTCAAGTCATTTTCCTTTTTTCTTCTTCTTCCAATTGCTCTGTTCTCAACTCAAAGCACAAGCTCTTGTGATGCCGTCGTCTTCTCTCTCAGGAAAAAAAATGACCGCATGTGGAGTGGCGAGGAGAAGAATCTATACATTTTGCATGTACTCCACTCAACTCAAAAGAAAAAAAATATATATTGTAGTCTAGAGACAGTAGAATCATATATTTTTTTTCGTGAGAAAACTTTGGTTTCTTCATGGAAAGAAAATAGTAGCCAGCAACATTCAATTCTCGACTCAAGTAAAATAAAAATGATGGCAATGTAGTAGTATTTAAGTGAATGGCTGGGCGACTCTTGCTTGCACCACCGAAGACCATCGACCAGCCGCCGTACTTTCATGTTTTGTTTGGTTGCACGCCATCCCATGCCCATGCCATTGCCATACACCATCATGGCTTGCACACACACTTCTCAATATTGGATATTATTCTTCCATATCATCATCATCGCCATCATGAGAACTGAAGAAAAAAAAACGAAGAGGCATATCGGACAAGTTCATAAAGTTGTTATTAGCCTTTATAAAATACGAACAAGATTTTTTATAACAAAGTATTTTTCTTCTTCTCCTTCTGCCATGCCATAAGACATGTCCAGTGCCATATCTAAACCCAGAGAGTAGTATTGGAATTGAAAGGTGATTGCATGTATGGTACTCTCACTCTGTATGGCCATTGCACTACTAAAAAGGTTCAAAAGGAAGAAAAAAAATACTTTACGCTCCCTCAACGTTTACACTTTACTGCAAGCTAGTATTTATCTATATCCTTCTTCAAAAAAAAAAGGAATCACTTTATTTCTACTTGAGGCTGACTAGACGATCACCCTCTCTATAATATATAGATTTTTTATCATAAAAACGGTGGTGTTATTATTATACATCGTGTGGTCCATAGAAAAACCGTCGCCTAATGCCATGCTATGCCACCACCGCCACCGCTACCACCTTCTACCATCACACCGTTCGTTCTGTTTTCTATTTTCATCTGTTTTTTACTACTTTATATTTTTCTTTGGAAACGCAAACCAGTGAAGGTTTGCTCTGGAGACTATTGGATGGTGGTGGTAGTGGTGGAGGGGATGTTGAAGGCCACACACTGCTACTACTGTTATTATTATGGAGTTATGAAACGAATACACCGATAAAACCGAAGAAAAGATACATAATATAAAAAATATGTGGTTTTGGCTCCTTCTAGTGCGTCATATCAAAAAAACGTAGAAAAGTTCTTTTGCAATATGTGTGCATGTGCAGATATATAAAGATGATAGAAGAAAAAAAGTACTAGAAAACTTCTTGGAGAGTTGTCAGATTATAACTTCAACATCACCAGGCCAACACCACTCTAGCTCTAGACAAGACCAACGTAATAATAATATTATAAGTATTATTGTTATGTTCCAAGGTTGTTTGGCATGATATCCCTTCATAGAAGATTAATACTTTTTGAGCTTATGATGATATGATACCATACACCACCACCATTGATTGTTACAAGTATACTATGAACTGCAACAACAAGAAAAACACTTAAAATGTGACTTAACCGTTTTTTTTCTGGCTAAAGGAAATAAGGAAAAGGGATATATGGATAAATTCCTATAAAAAAATAGTAATAGCTTAAATCTAAAAGCAAGTGCAATATTTCCATTGAATGATGCAGTATGGTCGTCTTGTAACATGTAATACTGCCTGTGATACAATAATAATGGTAATGTAATGTGAATGCCCTTTTCTTCTATTTTTATTCAGGAAGGATGAGACAGAAAAAGTATTGATTTCAAAGAAAGAAAGTTGAAGATGGAAAAAATAGTTTCGCTTTTACTCCTTTTTTCTGTTCTCCTCTCCTTCACCATTTTTACCATTACTACTTTACTTTGCTGTTAATAGAGAGATATTTTCCTTTGCACAAACAAATTAATGCATGAAGTTTCTTTTTTTTTGCCGCACTGACTTGGAAACAAGCAACTTATATTTATATTTTTAGTAGTCGACACGACACAAGAACGCATATTATTATTACTATGTTCATAAAGCCATTAAACATGTTTTTTTACTGACGAGTAAAAATGAAGAAATGAGAAATCAACGATGAATGGAGAATGGCACACTCATAAAATAGAAAAAAAATAAAAATTACTTTTTTTCTGTCTTGTCTCCACTCCTCCTCTTTTCCTTTCGCTCCCTGGCATCTTTTTTATGTGTGCTATTCTTTGTAGATTTTTTTACTATCTTTGTCCTGGTTAGCTAGTCATCATCTTTTTGGTTGTACCCTGCCTGCCATAATGTTTACACTTGGAGGAACACGCTGAAACATTTCCATTAACTGGAAACCACTGCTCTGCACTTTGCTTCTTTACAGTCATCTCATCACATCACTAAGCAAAATAAACATTTCCATTCATAAACATGGCCTTATATTATCTTCTTCTTCTTAAAAAAAGTATTCCTTGATTGTGACGGTTTACTGCACTCCTATACCAATACCAGCCTTCATTAAGATAACTACACGATTTTTTTCTTCTTTAACTGACTGAAAGGGGAAATGGAGAGATTAGTTTCTCATTTTTTTTAAAACTATCCAAGTCTAGATTGTAATTGGAATGAATTGAAGTGCTACACGATGATCAACATGGCTATTATTGTGATTGTAATGATGAGACGATGCGAGGCTGCCAAGCAGTTCAATTCCGTCCGACGGTCTTTTTGTTTGCTACTGTCGTATTGCTTGCGTGCGTCTTGGACACGGTAACAGTGAACATGTCCATCCTTCTTCGTCGTAAAAATGTTATTTGGTTTTTATTACAGTGAATATTATGACTCATGTCAGTCTTTGAGTCATAAGCTATTGAAATAATCACTATAGTTTTTGCTCCAATAAGCATTTGTAATTTTGGACGACGATGGGGGTTGGATTGCGCCATCAGCATAATCTTAACCCGTTTTACTTGTAACCGGAAAATTGCAACATTGCATTAGTTTTGATTATTGAGGTTTATTACCATTAAATTATGTAGTATTACTATTATCCTAACCTGTATAACATACCTGCTCGTCAATCGGTCGGTGAATAAAATGTAAAAGCAATTTCTTGAAAAGGAATAATATAGTTTTACGTAGAAAATGTCGCATCGCAAAAGATTTGCATCGCGGCAAGTAAGCGATTTCTTTGGCTAACTGAAATATTCAACGATAATATATTATTATTACACAATATTATTATGGAGACCTTGCATTTTAGGTGTTTTATGCTTTTAATTGTATTTCAGCTCAAAGGCACGCATCTTTCATTTTCATCTAACCCTCTATTTTCTCTCTCTTCTTTCCACCGTCGCATCCGACAATAAAGCAATAGACAAACTTGCCCGCAAAATAGAGCAATAAAAATAAAGCCATCTACCTCCTCTCGTCTAACAAGGAAACACAAACTAAAATTTTTAATGACCTGTGCGATGGAAATATTCTCTGATGATGATGTTTGGCCTGGCCTGCCCTGGCCTATCCTGGCCGACCAAATGTTTTATGTGTATGTGGGTTCCCCACACATCTGTTATGATCACTACTCTATACATCTTCATAAAATATTACATTTAAAACACAAAACTTAAATAGTCGTGCCATGCCATGGTTTCAAGTCTCATCTTCCTCCTCAGTCCTCTCACACACACTCTCCTTTTGTTCGGAAAAGACAATACGTAAAAAGTTCACAGATCCTTTTACGCATCCGCTCCTGGTGAGAGCATCTCTGTTGCTTTAAGAAAAAGTCTTTTTTAACTGCTGCTCTGTCTCTGTCGACTTCTCCTTCTTCTTCTGCTTTTCGTATGTCTTCTCAATAGCCAAACAACCATGATCACGACGACGATGATGATGATATGATGATGATCATCATTCTTATCGTGGCAAAGTCAGAGAGAGAGAGTCGTTCATTATTATTATTATTATTATTACAACCTTATGGAATCTTCTCTAAGGATGGAAATTAGCATTCCCCTTCATTACTCCTCAACCACTGCGCTAGTATAAATTAAAGGGGAGAGCCACACTTAAACCACTGCTTATGTCTTTTGGAATGCGTATAATGTACGTGTACAGTGTACCTTTAATACTAATAGCAAAAGCGGAGCAACCCGACCGACCACCTTTTTTTACTCCTATTTTTTTCCCTTTTCTCGCAGGCTCCTCTCTCTCTCTGTTCACTGTTGTTCTTGTATGAGTGGCAAACCCATGAATAATGCAATCCATCTTATTTCTCATTTAATTTTTTTTTTCGTGGTTCAACGTAATCGCCAGCATCATCATCATTTTCTTTATCATCATCAGCGTCGTCGTCATCCTGCTTCTTTTTCCTAAACAACAAAGTATACTTTTTAAGGCAATCAGACAAGAAAGGTGTATGCACGATGAGTAATATAATACTTGGTTGGCTTGCACTATGCAATTGATCTATCTGAGATAAATACTACATTGAAGCTTATGCAAAAGGTTTTTCAAGATGTTATAAAAATTGACTGACGCAAGACTAAAAACCTATTTTAAATTCATGTTCAAAATTAATGGTCAATTTATTATTATTGCTCTAAAATGAACAGGATGAAAATTTGCTCATATGTATAAAAAATTGTTCCTCTTTTTTAAATCACTTTTAAACATTTTCTGACGTGAGTAAACCCATCATCCATTAAATTTTCTTTGATAAACTTGTTATTTTACACAAGTAACAGGGAGCACAAAAATACAGATATACCGACACGTTCGTATTGTTAATAGTGACCATTATCATGAGATATGATACGACATTTCTATCCGCGACTTTTTGTCAATATCTTAAGAAAATGGATGTGCGTAGTACAAATGGCAGAAAATCTGTAATATCCCGTCCCGTACTACCTCAAACGACAGCAGTGGTACTGAATAATCTGAATGTGCATTTTCAGATCCTTTTCCTTAGATTTTTTTCTTCTTTTTTATCGTCCGTCCTCCGAGTAAAGCCCAAAGCAACATCTGTAGGAGTGGCTGGAATTAGCCAAGTTGCACCAAGAAAGCTTGGCTGCCTCAGTTTGAATTCTTATTGTTATTATGTGATTCCATTTATCTCTTTCGAAATTCCTCTTGTATCCTACATACCTGAGCAATGTGGATAACAATTTTCTATAAACATAATATCTTATGTGAGCAAAGACGTTATATTTTTTTTTACCCTACCACCACCGCACCGTAAAAAAAGGCCTCTCTTGCTCGAACAAAGTATATCAACTCAGCCAGCCAAATCCTGTGTATCTATTTGTATGAGAGAAGCAAGCTGAAAAAAAGTTAAAGTCGATAAAAGACGAGAAGAAGAAGAAGGGGAGATAAGAAAAGAATTGGTTCGGCCAAATAATAAATGAGTAAAGCTAAAGGCAGCCGATGATGCAATGCAACTCTCTCACAGAGAAATACAATCACAATGCATTGTCATTATATTCTTTCTTGTTATTATTACATCCATCCATACTACTATTTACTCAACACTACGATTTTTTTTTCGTTCAAGAAGTGTAACTATGTACATACGGCAATAAAGAGATGGATAGGTAGGTAGGTTGGTAGGTAAAATAAAAAGATTGAAAGAAAACTACTCGTTTTCTTCTCCTTCTTCTCACGACATTGAACTTTGCTCAAAAGAAGAATAAAGGCAGTAAGAGAAGAAAAGGCAGTTTAGTTTTTATACTTATGGATGGATGGATGAATCTATGATATTATGATCATCTTGATGACTTGTGTGTGTGGTAGTGTGTTTATAAGGTAATATATAGATTTTGGATGAAAACTATATTGCCCTTCGTTCAATTTATTTCTTCCTCATCGTCGTCGTCATCATCATATCATCGTGTTTGCTCTGTACTCAAAAGAAATATATTAACAAAGACATTCTTCTGCCATCATCATCAGTATCACCATCTAACACGACTGTCAAAAGGAAATAAAAGGTGGAAAAAAATGAATCTCGATTTTTATGTATACAATCCAGCCAACATATTTATAACAAGGTACATAATAAGTTGGAAATCAGAACAAAAATGTAGCCTTCTGCTTACTTTCATATTACCAAAAAAAGGCCGGTCGGTATGTCTTCAACAATTTAATTCAAGGCAAGAAATAAACCATATTATTTTGTTTGATTGTGTGTGAATTCGATAGTCAGAGATAAAGCACATTTATAAAGCTTCCTAAAATATTCAAACAATTTTTCCCAGAAAAAATATAGAATGGTCAGTGGTTGTCGGTGTGGAAAATAACTAACTAGTTTTTAAAGCAGTAGAAGAAACAAAATAAAATCACCAAAGCTGTCCATGTCCATTTATTATTACATGACCAATAATAGTAGAGAAATATTTTTTTTAGAGGATGCGCCCAAATCACCATCATCATCGTCACATAATCACCTTCATCTCCCATGAGAGAAAAAAAGGCGAGGAGATAGCAAGGTATAATTGATTTTTGATTTTATCAACGCAGGTTTGCACCTTGTTGAAAATGTTGACGACGACGTCGACACAGGAATGTAGAAAATTAGACAGAGCATACATTCCTACAAATGTTACCAGACAGTACAGACAATACAGTTCCACAAAATATAAGGGAGAACCATAAAAAATTACTTCAACTTACTACCACCATCACAATACCGGCAAGTTATAACGAAAGTGTATTCTATGATAACTGTAGCTACAACAACAGACTTATAAATAAGATTACATATCTTGATTCCATCGACATAGTCGACATCATCATCATCAACATCAATCCTCCCAACCAAAAAAAAACTGAAACTGGACTTATTTAAATTGTACAAAAGAAGTTTTTCTTTTTGGTGATGGTGGTGATGATGGTGGTATTATTACTAGACACCAAACCAACCAACTTGAAAAAAAAACCTACTTTTTCTCATCATCAACATTAATTTATTATCATCGAAAGGTGAAGGTATCATAAATAAATAGAAGGAATGATTTTTCTTTTCTTTTGATTATGTGCACCTTTCAAACAACTCCAAAATAAATAGATCTTCACGAAAAATACGCACAGGAAAAAGGCTAACTTATGAGACAACTTGTTACGCTTACTCTGATTATCGTTCTGTTCAATGAGAAGACAGATAGCAATAAAGAATTTTTTTTTCAGTCTTGTTTTTTTCTTCATTCGTTCTTGTCGTTAAACAAGTTCACAGTTGTCACACCATTCAGTCATTACCTGTGCGCAGGCAGCTTCTTGGTGTTGCTGATATATTGTATTTATGTGTCAAACGGGAAGATAAACTTATTATTGAGAGTCACTTATCTACAAACTGAAATTCATATTAGGATGATGCTTAAGGAAAAAAATACTAACTATCTGTTTTCTCTCTATGCAGTGCAGTGAGCATGAGGAACCGCACGTTTATTTTTGTGGTTTTTTGTGTGAATATAATCATCAGACATAAGATGTTGATAAGAAAATGAAACACATTGGCATTTTAATGGATTTCCATTTCAAATGTCTCTTTGCATGCTTTTTGTACAATACAATATTATTTTTCGTGGTGTTTTTTTGTCTCGCGGCCCAAACCCCCCCGTTCCATTTGCCCCCCAGGGACCAAAAGCCCCCCAAGCCACTAACCCCCCCACTT
>JAQIWN010000638.1:0-29094 GCA_034699025.1 Entomobrya cf. arborea Gr-Col-00668 | reverse complement strand
CGTCATCATTATCTTCTTTTGCTTCATTTCAGCTACGTCGTTATGATCGCTTTTACAGCGGGTTTATTTTATATTAACTTAACTTATAAAACATGAAAAGCGTAGAGTTTCTTGCTCTCTTGCTATATACGCACTTGCATTATATATATACCACGCTTCTTCCTCATCACCCTTGTAATTCAATTTTATTGTACCTAAAATAATAACAACGTATACAACCCAAGATGCTACTTTTTGAAACGTACTTTTCGTAAAGTTTTCCCCGTGTTCATCCCACGTTTTGCTGAAAACTTTATTTAAGAGCGTGCCCACGGCAAAATGTGCTCTTTCTATAATTAAGAAGAAGCCATGCTCTATATTCAACTATCAGATGCTTAAACTTTCCATTACAACTATTGACTATATTTTAGCAGATGGGATCTCTTAGCAGGTAAGCCCTTCAGCTTCAGGAATTCTGGTTTCAATTTAAAGTTTATCAGTGTATGTTTTTGTATGTTAAAGTCAAACAAATGTAGAAGTTCAAAAACCAGGAAACTGAAAGTAAAAAAAAGTTCATTTAGAATGTTGACATGCGTAGACAATATATTTTATCACTCTTACAGAACAGAAGTTTGCAATTAAGGCTTTTACGTGGGCGAAATGACAATATTGTGTTACAATTCGATAAATCGTAATCACTTAACTGCTCTAAATTGCACGTAAGTGTCATTTGTTTTGATCATCTTGATTTCAAATTGTGTAATGTTACAGAATAAAACACACAAAAAATAATTTAGGCAAATTCACTACTGGCAAAAATCCAAATACCAAAAAGGATTGCTGGAAAATACTGTTTTAAAATTTACAGTGATGTAAGCATTCCATTGACTGTACAGTACAGCGTAAAGCGTACTGTACTGATGAGCCACAGGTACACCTTGTAGAGATGTTAACTCTACACAGTATTACCCGGCCAGTCATAAATAATTCTCTGACTTTTAATTAGACATTAGAAAATAAGCTAATTACCAAGTTGTTCTGTGCACAGTGCGAATTTCCATTAAATGAATGATAACATATTGCGTGCATGTTTCGCATGCACACCCGACGTAACAATATGACTTTTCCCTTTTGTCTTGCAATATACAACGATTTTCATTGTACATTTGGGTCGAACAAGGACAATACAATTTAAACAGGTAAATGAATAGGAGGTGTAGCAATGGTGGTGTGAGGCGAGAGGTAATGCATTTCAATATTGCCATTGTCTCCAAAGAATTCTCACTCCGCTCAGCTCACAAAAACAACGAAAAAGGAAACAAGGAAGCAAATAAAATGTCCTGCATGTTTAATACCCATAAAATAGGAAGTAGGATGATTTTAAATAGCTCTCTAAAAGTGTTTACTGCGTTGTATTCTGTATTGCACCACGGCGGTACTGTGTGTCTGATGATGGCGGTGTGATTGTAATTTGGAAAATAGCCATTAGCCTGCCATGCCGATGCCGGTACAACCCAAGCACAGGAACACACATGAGCATAAATACAAGTTATACAACATACTTTTCCACTTTTACATAAAAAAAATAAATTTAGTCATGTAATCTTGAACTACCTTGAGGGAAACATGAAATGGCAAATATAATTATTCTACGTAATAGTAATTCCATTCCACCAGTATAGTGTTTCCATATGATAGTCGTGGGATTACCGTATATTTACAACAACAGTGAAGTTTTAATGATACTTCTTGAAAAATATGCCAACTCTTAAATCCTTTCTTCAACAGAAAAAGTTTCAGGAAATTAGAGAGAAACTTTTCTTCGAACACTGTGGGTTTAATGTAATGTAGCCAATCTGTAAATACCATGCTAAATATTTGTATGATGATGATAGAATAGTGCTTGGAAAACATTTTGCTCCATTTTACAGTTCCAACAAAATAAAATAAAATATGATAAATAAGATAGACAATATAGAATGGCAGCATGCAGTTTGAAAAAGAAAAGAAATTTTGATAAATGAATAGATTAGTTACAAGTTTCCATAAGGTTGTTGTTTGTGTGTATGCGAAACCATATTTTTTAGTGATTTGACATCAGATAGACTTCTTAGTTTTGTGATAACAGGTATTGGTAAATAATATGCGTACATCAGACCTTTATTTTTTTATTTGCAGATAGTGAATACATGTATATATGTATTTGTCATGCAAATTTTATACGCTTCAATTCGAAACCAAGTAAATCTTATTTCATTTTTAATAGATCAGATTTCATGCCACGATCTCTTCCCAAAATTTGGACAACATTCGTCATTTAATGCCATTGCATATTGAATTGCAATGTATTGCCTTTTAGAGTGTAGTGGTTGTCGTAAGTGCCAATTTTAAGAATAAATTTCTGTAAATATTCCACCTACATCAAAGTCCAAACAGACAATATTATGGAAAGTACAGTGCTAAAGAATAATATTACGTTTCTATTCTACCGTGGTGGCAGTCAAGTAAAAAATTAACTTATTCACAAATAAATGTAGTCAGCCTCTGCAAAGAAAACGCCTGGTTAATGAAAATAACTGCCTGTCTTTGGTACAAAATCAGTCGATTGTGTTTCACCAAGAGAGTATGTAGAATTAGGTATATTGATTCTATGAAACTATCGGTGTAGCAGCATAAAATCAACTTTTGTGCTAGTGCTGATTGTTATGATGAGCTTTTGCCTGCAGTTTCATTTTGGTTGTCTGTCACATACGTTTGCGAAGCCTAAAGCTTAAAGAGAAATGAAAATAAAAGACATCAAATGATACACCCATCTATATAGAAACGATATAGATATCCTATGGATGGATAAACTAGTACCAATTATTTATTCATGAATGGAAATATATAAATAAAAGCCTAGCTTCTTCATACCCCACTGGGAAAAGAACTAATCTCATACATATTCATTTTATCTTTTTGAGAGATCTGTCATTTATAACAAAAGCAGAACGAGTAGGCTTGTATTTTGAAAACATCGCATGTCTACTCACAATCCATATATTTCCTACTTCTACAATTAGACATACATGCATCACACCATTATGCTCATTCAACGTCAACGTTTTGTGTAGTAAAATACTAAAATGCATGTATATGCCACTTGTTAAGCTAATGTTATTATTCGCATTATGTCACATGAGAACATTTCTCCACATCTCAATTGAATTCCAGTCCTAACCAGAAAACCTCATTTCTACATACGTAATAACGTATAATTCCAAAAATTAACCAGAATATATTAAAAATACTTGCACTACTCATGGTAATACTAATATTAAACTGCTCATAATGTAGAAGAGCCATATACCTAATTGTACCATTGGAACACAAAAAGTGCAGTCGTACCATTTTAATAAATGGTACAAAATGAAACGAAGGATGTTGTTTGGAAAGATGTCTATTTATCTACCCTTATTCTGCTTGTCTAGCGAATAATGATAAAAGCTTGTTTTCTGGATTTACTTTTCCCTAGCTGGCTATAGCACATCTTATAACATTGCAATATATTATATGTGTGTACGTGGTATTTTCGTTTACAACTATGAAGGATACGGGAAGTTGATGTGAATGTGAGTAAAGAGTAATGTCAGTCAGTCACTTGCACAACTAGACAAATCCACTTGGAAATGGTACTCGACTCAAATAATGTGGACGAATGTGTACAATGAACATAAAAAAATATCTCCTAACTTTACTGAAAGTGTGCACATGGTATGCATGAAAAACAAAATGCACATTCATTCATTTTCATTTCCATTTCAACATGATGATGGTGAAACAGCGTTTATCTCTATTTTGCTGTTTATTGAGGAGATAATAGCTTACAAGAAAGATGAATTATTTGTTAGTCAGTGTCATCACAGCATCCAGTATAGTTTGGCAAACAAAAAGGATAATCAGCAGGCTTTCATGTTCACTCGTTTCCGCAACAATAATAGCGTTAAAAATTCATTAAGCGTATAGTATGAAATGAAGAAATCTCAAATAAGAACAAAATATTTTGTTATAACACTACTCATTTTGATGAACTTTGTAAAGGGTACATATTACATACGACTTTTATTCTATTTTGTGAAACTATCAACTCTGAATGCTATTAATAAACCTAGCATAAACTCACCCTGTTGCTTTCACCATCTCAAATACAAGTGTATGAGTACCTCAGCTTTTCATCTGCTTTACTACGTATTTATAAACGTTTTTGGTATCAGACCGACCGAATAAAATGTAGCGACCTATTGGAAGTTTGTTGTAGCCACCTCTATTATATTGTTTGAAACTTTCACTACAAACTATTTTCATGGAATCTTAACTCGAAACTTATGCAATTTTCAGTTTATCATAAAAACAGGAAAATAGTGAGCAGAATATAAAGTAAAGCAGGGAAAGTAAGTTTATTTGATTATTGTTGAACTTTCGAAAGTATCTCACTTTTATGACATTTTCTACTACAAGTTTAGTCAAATACTCTGTTTAGTATACACACTGGTAGGAAAACTATCTTATGAATTTATGTGTACTTATCTATTCTGTGTATGCGGTATATTATATGCTTTTTCAGTTACTCCACTCACAATTCTTAAGTAATTCAAAGACGAAAAATGTGAGCTTTGCCCTGAGACCTCTTTTTTCACATGCATAATATATAATTCATATTTTAATACGTACATACATGCACACAGTTTTTTTACCTAATATTACGTTCTCAATTTAGTGACCACTCAACTAAATAAAACTACTTTAGCTTTACTATATTTAGAGCACTTTAGGACATTTTAGATATTTACGGGAGTTCATTTTTGAATTTATGAAAGTAACCTTTAAACTGTATTACATTTTTGGTAATCCAGTTGCTCCATTACTGTGATAAACTGACTTTGACTTCCTTTTCAATTTTCAAACCCAGTACTTACTTTTTTTACCAATACTTAAATTCTTATAACTTTAAAAAAATACATACATACACGCTTGATGCAACTTCGTTGGAGCTACCCAATAATTTTCCTCCGCCTGAAATCATGCTATAATACATTTCTTCGAGATAACATTATGTCGCTTAAAAATAACTGGTGCCGGTATCTTTCGAAGTAATTTGTAGGTTTATTACATCCATAATAATATACATATATAAAAAATGGTCAAATTATACCATGACTAAGTATAATATATAGTGTTTCCAATTTAATGCTACACAAATAAAACCGGCATTCGTCTAAAAGTAAGTCAAAAGAGTTGATAGTAGTAGGAAAGACTTAAACAATCTTGCTACTATTGCTATTCTCTTTCATGGTGTTTTGTTCAAGGTCCCCTCAAACGAAGCATGCAGCCACACAGTTATTATTGATACAACTAAAATCTCATTTATCAAAACTATAATATTATCATAAGCAAAAACATTGTGCATGCAGTAATGTGCTTTCTCTTTTGGTGGCTTAAAATGCCTTTGGCTTATTTGTACAAGGCGAAAATAGGTTCCAATGTAGTTCAAGCATATTCAGTATACCTTCGCTCTTGCTACCCAATCTACGCATAAATCACAGTCTATAAATTATAATTCAATTGGTTATTCATATCATCAAAAATACTGAGTGTTAGTTAGAACAATTTGTTTTATATTTGAACATTTTATAAACTGCTTTCAAATAGCCTAATAATTACAGTATTTTACTGTCAAAATTTTTACAAGTAGTTTTATGCACCAAAAGGAAGTTGATTAGCTATGTATGTATTTAGTTAAGCTGTAAATTAAGAATGTAATTAAGTTAAGAATTTGTAGTACTTATATATCCTTGATTGTACTAAACTTTTATAGTTCGAATTGGAACAGAACGTACTTAGTGATTCGAGATATCCAACAACAGTAGAATAAGTAAATATGCATCTAAATATCACAAACAGACTCACCAAAAGAAAGTATATCTTCAGAAAAATGGAGATGGATTAATACAACTGCGAACTTTTCCTATAAGCTGGCTTAAATATTTAGGGCCAAATAAGTGTATATGCGCATACATTCATGAAGCAGTGCACATTGTGTGCATCTATTTAATGTTTATTATGCCCTGTTAGTTGCCAAACCTGGTATCGATTTTCCAACCTGGTACATAGGAATAGGATTGTTTGATTTTTGCTTGTTTCTGGGTTATCTACCTTAACAAAGCATTTATTTGAGAGTGAATTCATTCAGGCTTCTGCTTGATTTTGTTTGAGGTACCGAAACATTTTATGTAAGAAAATAAAATTATAGTACATACTCCATTTAAGTATACGTGGAGCCTAAAGCTTTCCTGCGTCCCTGATATTTGTTTCTTATTTTCACCAAGATTTTTAGTGTGTCTCGTTTGTCTGCATTGTTATACAACAACTACAGAAATGTAATGCACTGAATGTTTTTAGTTGTGAAGGGAAAAACCCTCGCCGTGACAGAAATTATTTATGAGTACTGATGAAAAATAGAAAAATTCACTCTAATTGTAAGAGAAATTTGGTGCGACTTAAGCTTCAACATATAAACCCTTCTTTTTTCTCCTCTTGTAGATAATCACGCTTGTAAGGAATAAATTCAAGGCAGCGACGGCAAAGGTCAAATTTTATGCATCCACTACCAACAAACACAAAAGTTGGAGTCCAGAGAAAGTAGAAACAGAAAAACACCATTGCATACTTTCTCTCTGAGAAGATTAATGTAGTGGTGATGAAGAAGGCGATTGGGAAACGCACTTACAATTTATTGGAGTCATTTGCAAGAGTAAATCATTTATAGAAAGTATACCTTTAAAACTTACCTAGGTATGCATGTGTAGTATGTACATACAGTATATCTTACAAATTTACTTTTACGTAAAATCTAATAAACTTTTCTCATATCTTGAAGGTATAAAATAAAACTGATATAAATAGAAGTTTTTACATGATATATGGAATACATGAACCTCTAATCCGCATACATATATTTAACTTTGCTTTACTTCCCGAGAAAAATTCACTTTTTGCATGCATAATGTGTCATGAAGGAGATACATCTTTTTCTTGAAACTTTAGGGTTCCCTTGCTTAGCAAACATACCTTCTAGCTACGCCACTCCACTCCATACATATGATATAGATTAAAATTACCTTCAACATATCAAAATGCCAGTAGACATGATATACTGTGCATTGAAATGAGTTTTTCATATATGAAACGAAATACGTTCTATAACGTCATGTTCTTGTAGTTTTTACTGCTATTGTATATATGTACTATTTTCTTGGACATGTATAATATTACAAAAAAGTAGGACTTCATGTCATTGCCATTTATTTTAGATGCTAATATTATATTATTTATATGCTATGATGAAAAATGTAGGCAACATATCCAGCTGAAAAATGGCTTTCATCATTGTGAGTTCTCAAAATCTAATATATGTCACGTATCGTTCGTCTTCCATCAAATTACTTATACGTAGAAAGACAAATGAGCTATTTGTATAGCATTGGGAAAATGCTTAGAAAAAGTAATATTCTAAACAGTTCTGTGTATGTTAGAGTCGTGCGTTTAGGTATGTGCGAAAGAAGAAAAAATGTATAGACATATTGATGAAATATTTTACAATTTGAAGCAAGTAGAATATGACACACAGACAGTATATTATTAGACTAACGAAACCAAGAGTGTTTTTCCTAAGAAAGTGATCAGCAATGTGACGAAAGGCAGGTGGTTTGAAAGTAGATCTTTCGAAACAAAACTAATTAGCATGTTAATACGTTCGACACTGTACACATTAAAAAGTTTTCTGTTTATTATCCTGAATTTTTTTATGACTCTGTTGAATGAAACAAGGTGATGTGATGATTAAGATAAAAATACAACATTGTTATAAAATTAGTACTTTGGGTTAGGAAAATACAGTAAATAAAATTTAATGAAGTTGTGCTAGCGAATTATCTTCAAAATAATCTTATTTTCATTACATCTCTTTAATCAGAAACTATGTCCTTTTGAAGTTCAGAGGAACAAGCAGTCGTGCACTTTATTGTAAGGTTTTCAAGAAGAAAAAATCTGTTTTTCATATATCTTCACGCTACATTTAACTCTAATGAATATTAAAAAACTACACATAAATTACTAGTGCACGCACAAAATACAAACATAGTTGGACTTGCACTAAAAACCCATAAGATACGTGTGTGATGCCCCGACATATATAACCATCCTGATTTTAAGATTACATGGATAAAACTATGAAATTTATTAGAAAAACTTCTGATTTAAAATAAGCAAGTACAGCTTTAATCGTTTTTAAAATCAAATACATTTACTTCAACTTCACATTCCAGCATTTTTATTCTAACTTATAACTTTCCGTTTCATTAAAAAGCACTTTATTTTAATCTTTTCAGACCAAATTATGAGCACAAACGTTGGTTCTTTATGTGCTTACCACAGTTTTTGTCTTCGAATAAAGCAGTAATTCAAAGTCATAAATTTACAACAAAGACGACAGTGAAAAGAGTCAGTTATATGCACATTCACCAGTCTTAACCTGCTGATAATTGTGTTACATTCTTTAAAAGTAACCAGTTAAATTTTGCTTAGACGAGAACACCAAAGTTCTAACTCTTGGTAGTTTTTTCTCTAAAACTTTGCTCAAGAACTTTTGGTACTCAAATAAGTTTACATAATCGGCCCAAGTTACAATACGCATACATTGCCAAAAAGAAATTGAAAGTCCAAAAAAACGAAGATGAAGACACGACATAGGCATAGCGTTTCTAGATCTTGGTTAAGTGTTTAACATTCTTTTGAACAGAATATAACTAAACGAGAAAACTTCAATGATATAAGTACATAGAGCAATGTACCTGTTCCCGTCGACTAAAAGAAAAGCTTTCCTTTTTCTTTTAAGAGAAATTGACTTTCTCTCTATGTTACTTGTCCTCTAGGAAAACTATCCGTGGTATAGTTAGCTGCGTGTCTACACGGATTATTGAAGCGTCGCTCACAATCTCATTTCTACAGCTCTCTGTATGGGTACATAAATTATACAACCAGAGGACAGATGGGACTTCATTTAATAATGTAGGTGGCTATGTGAAATAGGTGTGCTCCTAATAAGAGCACTGACAAGTCAAGGCACTCATCTTGCAGGCAGGCCAAGAGCTTCATGCCAGTAAAGTATACTTTTTGCATTACAAAAGCTTGCCTCCATCACTTCACATATCACGCTGACTAAATAATCTTGTACTTCTGTGACCTAATTGTGAATGATTGTAAAGCAGAGATGAAAAAGCTAAAAAAAAGTCCTGTAATGTAAGTAGCCTTAATGTTCTTTCTGTCCAAAACAAACTTTTTCCATGTTTTTTTTCTTTACCCACCCGCCCAAATCATTGGAGAGGACATTTAGGAGTATGGAAGTATCTTAAAATTTAATACCCAAAAGACTGGGCAAAGTGAAAGAGCATTCCCTTAGATAATTTGACTCCAACGCAAACTCTTGAACTTTACAAAGAGAAAAGACAGAAAGTATTATTCGTTTTTAAATTGCAACTTATCAAGACACATAAAATGTACCCGCGAAATAAATTTTATAGTTAAAAAGCTTAAGTTTTCAGATTAAATATTTAGTCGAAATGGGACGCAAGAATTAAAAGAGACTTTCAAAGTGAGGAAAGTTCTGTAATAAATCCTATGTGTATATAAGTATGAACATATGAAAACTAAATTGACAATTATCTTAATTGAGCCTAATTACAAATTAAAAGTCATCACATGATGAAAAAATACGGGTATACCAGCAGCAGAAAATCAACAATATAATATTTTTTGCGTTGAATTGCTTACCATGGCTGAAGAACGTTTGCAAGAGTATGTCGGCGCGACCGGGCGAATCTGGTGTGGTACTTTTGCAAGTCGACTAAGCTTCCTCGTTCTCCTTGCATATTGGATTCTGTTTCTTGGGATGTGTTTGTTGAATTTCACAATAAGAAGAAAATAATTTTCACGACGATTTTTTTATAGATAAAATCGGTTTCGGTTTTATAACAATGAACTATCAACAATGGTTTAAACTTTTCAAAAGTCTAAAAACAACAATACCTTACCAAAATAACGTGCTAAGTAATCGTACCGCTATACAATCTATTTTTTATAACTAATAAACTAACTAAGCTATTGGAATACATCACTATTTTTTCACATTATCCTCATGTTTGCTACTTTTAAACTGTTGCACAAAAATTCACATTAAATACCATACTACTTAATCTCACGTCATTTCAATTCACACCTATTGTCAAAAACAATGTGTGAAATTACATTAAAAAATTTAATAAAGGATAAACTCAAGTTGGTAAAACATCCATTTTGCACATGATTAAATAATTTCACTCTGTGATAATAATTTGCTTATTATCGAGCTGACACGGTTTTCATGAAATTTACTCTTTCATGTTATTATTCATTTCTTCAATAACTATAAGCTTTTATCGTAAAACATAATTTGAAACTGACACATACTTTCAAAACATGTTGAGATTGTTGCTGTCGATGGACCATTATTTTGCCATTTTTTAGGCTGAAAACACTTTTGATTGTAATCAACTATCAATACCTTAACATTAACTTAATTGAAACAACGTTTCTTTTTTGCTTTCGCAAATTTTTATAAATCTCAACCGTGCATTGCGATGTGCTCCAGGTTCCGCAACAAACTGTACATTTGCTTCTCACATTATCACTGAATTAATGAGAGTGAAGATAATAAAGCTTTTGTTGTTATTTGGCTGTAATTTTTTTTTACTTCGAAAAGTGAATAGCTTAGTACATCCTAATAACCCACAGTTCATACATAACAGTAATGATGCGAAACTCAGAGTGCTGATGCTCTTCCTCCGTTGTCGGCGGCTGGTATAATAATATACTTTGTGTGTGATGCAATTTTTTTTAGGTTTTTAATAGTCAGAAGAACCACTTTTGCGGCTGTATACCTTTCGATTTCTCATGCACACATCATAATATAAGCACAAGGTGAGATAGTGAATTGAGGCAGTAAAGTGTACGGCGTACGGTGTATATGGCGCATGAACACCGCTGCTTTGTAAAACGCGAAAAGTGGAGCTAGTTAAAGTTGAAACAGCTGCATGCAAAAGATAATCTCATTACACCAAAGTTTATCCAATATAATAAATAGAATATTACCGTCATAATAGTTTAGTGTACTACACAACATCAACTTTAAGGATTAAAGTAAACTGTCCGCAAAATGTCCTTCTAACAAACACCAGTCTATTAAACCAAGCGTTTCACTTTTAACAACTGTACAACAGTCATAATATAGCCACTACGGCTGTGGACTATGGAACAACTTGGTTAGGTTGCTTTATGATGACGATTTAGATGTAACTACCTAACATTGAAATTGGGTATGTTGTTTTTGTGTTGTGACTGGTTATGACATTTAATTTAGTGAGCTACACTTACGAAAACTTTTCACTGTTTCATATCAGCTACAAAATGGTAGAATTAAACCTTTACGAATTTCGTTTATAATAATTGCTCAAATGTGTTCACATCACATCACAGTTATACTATGTACTAGCATTAAAAGTGAAACAAAAACAGTTGTATAGCCATTTCGTGAGAAATGTTTCACAAAACATTAATTTGTATTGTGGCCGTTGTGTTGTTATTTTGGGAACAGAAGTAACAATAGTTTTGTTTTCCTTTAGGTATTTACGTAGATAGGTACGTAGATATTTAGATGTTATATGTAGATTACTTGAAAGGATAGACTAGATTATAAATGAGACATCATGTGTCTATTAGGAAGAATCCACTAAAAAGCAGAAAAGCGTACACTGTTGTTGTAGGAGTTGAAGTTGAAAGAATGGTTCCCATTCAATAGATGATAATGGTAGTACTTGTTGCTGGCTTTTTAACTCAAGCTCTCTCCGTTTATTATGCTGCTGCCGTACTTCTCACTGGAAAATGGAATGAGTCGTTACTAGTTTTTTAGGTAAATTTATATTACTATTAAATGGAGATAAGCTCGTTAAAATACTCTATAATATTCACACATTTTCGTGGTCTCTAGAAACCTAATATGCATGTTTGTGTTTATAATACATTCCGAAATTGTTACGTTGCGTGTTTAGCAAATATCTACGTTTTACTTTTTTCACTTAAACGTTTCTTTACAATTGGCAAGCAGCCTTGTGAGCGACGTATCTGTTGCATTTTCCGGTAACCCAATCTCACAATTCCTTGCGTTTGTGTGTATTCATCAAAGTCGCAAAGAGCGCACCTTTGTCAATTACTTGTACTATTTTTAATTCACTTTCACTCCAAAAATAACATTTGAACTCTAATTTCAAGGGAAGTGGATGAATGTCGAAGTTTGACAGGAAAGAGAATGCATTCTTCAGAGTTTTTTTATTCATCCATTAACTCAAACCACTTCCACTTTTTGAATCCACAAGCTTTATCTTAGAATTGTAAAAATGGTTTTCAGTCGTGTTTCATCACTCGTAAAAAATGGGCCGATTTGTCAAAGTAATGCAACAAATCGAAATAGCATTTTTTTTTGGCAAAAATACTTTTTTATTTCCCATGAAAATGAATACACGATCAAGTCCAAAAGAGAAGTCCAATAGTGCTGTACAAATACAAACAGCTAATATTGCTTAAAGAAGAAACGTTTTACCCAAATTGGTTTGGAGTGGAGTTTTCAATTCAGGTATGGTGGAGGTGGATTGGAAATGTATGCACACTTGATCTTTTTTTATGTATTTCCTTTTAGAATTGGCTAGTTATTACTAAAAACGCACATACATGCTTGCATAAGACGTAATAGCAGTAGTAGTAGTTGTAGTATTTTTTTATATTATCAAAACTCTTCCAAACTATCAAATATTATACTACAAACTCTACCATCACCGTCTCCACCACACCGACCACACAGTAGCGCACACACACGATAGAAGAACTTGGGAAACCACTTATTTCTATTAACTCAACAGGGTTTGTACGTTTTTTTTACAGAAGAACAAGTTGCACACACAAATACAGATTTTGAGAGAGAGAAAAAAACTAATCTTGTGCAATTGCTCCTGCTTCTCATACAGCTCTGCAGTTCAGTTCAGTTTCATTTGAACTTTAGAACACCTGAGCTCTCATATTACTACTGTTTGTGTTCCAGTTCCAAAATCCAAGTATAAGTAGCAGGAAAAAGACGAGTGCATGTAACGTATGTATTTAAAATGTTCCAATGATACTATTTGCTGGTAAACTGTTGATGTTGCGGTTGGGGTTTTGTGGCTATTGTAGGCGACTGCCTAAACACACAAATATGTAGGTAGATGAAATATATCTGATACACGCACAACACTCGACGCATGGAACACTTTTATTATTATTGTGAGAAAACACACAAGCATTCAAGACTTAATTTTGAAAAAAAAACGTCAACATGAAAAACTATTTTATTTTTTGTTCGTTTTTTTCCTCTTTGAATTCACTTCTCAAACTTTGGTTTTATATTTCATTTTAGTTTATTGAATACTCAACTCAACTCAGGCCAACGAAAAGTAGAGTTTGAGAGAATGCAATATTTTCTCACTCTCAAAACTCTCACTCCCAGTCTTGTCTTTTATCATAAACAATTTCATCAATTCTTTCTAGTTTGTGGAAAAATTCTATTTGTTCTTGGATTTTTGTTGATAGAGTTTAGAACATGGAAATTCATGGAAGCAGAATGGATTCACGAACGAAGAAAAAACTTTTCTCTTTTCATTTCATTTCAGTGACTCTGTGCTTTTAGACTGTGAAAACTGGGCGAAGATAGATGGAAACAGGGATATATGAAAACTTGTAATTTCTCTCTGGTCTTGGAAATATTTTCTTTAAATTTCTTCCTCTTGCTGCTATTTTTCAGCTGTGTCATAGTCAGTGGTGTAGTAGTGGTGGTGGTTAGTGAGCTTCTCCACATACATGAACTCGTGTTTTGATTTATTTCAAAGACGTTCTCCTATGAACATGGCGACGAAGCGATGATGATTCACTTTTGCCAAGAATTTTTTCGAACTTTTATAAACAACAGTATATTTTCCAAATATCCAAGGACTTTCACATTATCTCATAAAAACCGTAAATTGGATTCCTTTTGGTTATATATGACATTCACATATTATAATAATAGTTCAAGTACCAAAATAAATGATAATTTTGAGGAAAATCGTCATACACAACATCATCATCCAAGCTGAGAATATGATACAAAAATCTATTTTTACATTTTGAAACTTGTATTACCGCAATTTAACAGAAGCCTTTTCAAGTCAAGTTTATAGGACATAAATTAGAAACATTCGGTTTTATAAAAACATTGATATTAACATATTTAGCTATTCACCTAGGACAAGGCATTTAGATTTAGACCATGGCATTCGTTGAGCTTTAAACGAGTGGGGGTAAATTATTGTAATATTGTAGCGATAACGTGTTCCAAGTAGGCATATGTAGATATTTTATGCTATTATAATTATCGTACAGAGAAATGTTATCATTCTCCTGAGATGTTCTTGGTTGTAGTCTTCATTCAACGCTAAACATCATTGACAATTTTATTTTCAAGTATAACGACGAAAAATGTCTTGAAAATAAATGTTTGGAACTTGATTGAGTGCTACAAAAATCTTGCAGCATGGAAATGCATATAGCCTCTTCCTTCCGTGATAAGAAAACTGGTGGCGATGGTTGGTGATATATAAGAATGGTAGAGGTGATCTGATCCTCAGTATAACAAGTGATTATACGATTATACAAACTTGTGTGTGGTGCTGGTGTGCTATATGTTTATTTGTATTTTCATGTATTTAATTTTTTTTATCAAAAAACGTCTCAACCAAAAATTTTCACGGTTATCAGCACGCTGCCCACGTTGACGCCAATATAATAGCGTTTATTCTGCA
Source organism: Entomobrya cf. arborea Gr-Col-00668 (assembly GCA_034699025.1). Taxonomy (NCBI): domain Eukaryota; kingdom Metazoa; phylum Arthropoda; class Collembola; order Entomobryomorpha; family Entomobryidae; genus Entomobrya; species Entomobrya cf. arborea Gr-Col-00668. The sequence continues at coordinate 14,122 of JAQIWN010000638.1, read as the reverse complement.
CTTGATGTATCTTTTCATGGCAGTTTTATTTGTTGGTTGACAGTCATTTCCTTTTCCATAATATAAAAATATCATCGTCATCAGCATCACAACACAGCAATTTTTCATGCAAAAAGAATCCTATTTTATGTTGGAACAGCTTATGATTTTCTGATTTTCCCGTGGACTTTTTCCCCCAACAAGACCAGCTCCTCAAATACAACCACAACACATTATAGCGCTGCGAGGAGATATTGTGAAAATTTATATTTTCTGATCTAACTTTTGGTGGTTTTGTTGATACAAGCTTAAACACGACTGAAGAAGTCAAAGGGATGAGTCTGATGATGCGGACGACAACCCAGAGAATAAGATGATGATGATGATGAATTATTGCTAGTGCATGTTTCATGCATGTGAATATTCTATTTCCACTGCTGGCTCGAAACTGACTTTGAGAGAGGAAGAGTCAGCCACCACACTCTACCACCACCAGTCAAACATGCAAACATGTTCAATGTTCATTCACGGCAGATCTCAAGGAATTAATGGAAAACGAAAATATATTGCTTTTTAAATTTGGCTTCACATTTGTATCCTTCACCGTGCAAACATTTCTTTTTTTATGTATGTTTTATATTGAAAAAACAAACTATCCATTTAAAATCCGAATTAGGATGCTACTGCCTTGAAGCTTAATATTTTAATGCGACATTACTTTTCACATTAAAAATTTGCTAAATAATATTCAATACTTTACTAGCCAGCCACTGACTTGTTTTCATCCTCTTGTATTTTTGGCTAGTAAAGATTTTAAAGATATCTGAAAGCTTCGCAGTATTACAATAGGGTAATTCCCCACATATTATATACTATGTATATTCATCATTCATTCACGCTTCCTAGCATACACGTGCCGGGTGCAATTTTTTGCCATGAATGAGGTTGCACAGGAACACCAAAAATACTGGTCTGTGTAATTTTCTGTATTTAACTCAGAAAATACAGGGGAACTCGACCGCGACGAAGCAGTAAGTTACACAACGACAGTCCTTTTTAACCAAGTTTGAAAAAATGGAGCAATGGAATATAAAAAACGCTAAACAAAAGATGATAATCGTATTAGCACTCCATTTTAATAAGTAACTTTACTAGTCGAGAGTAAAGAAGTTGGAGAACGTAACAATCAATGCTCTCTGCTCCGCTCCGTTGCTGTTGTTATTGATCAAGGACACGTCATAGTCATGAAGTGAAGTGAACATAACAACATGTAATCAAACAGTGTATGATAGGATTTATTCTAGTAAGGTAATATGTACATTACACAGTTGCATAACATTATGTATGAGTGCTGTATGCATACAATGATATTATTAGATTTGCGTGTTTCGATTTACTAGGTTTAGAATATTACAAAGCTATGATAGAATAACAGTCAGGTATTTTAGCTTTTGCACAGAAAATGCATTTGTTTGCATAAATTGTGTTGTCACATTTTATTCGATTGTATGTATGTATGTTATTGGATTTTTTTGGAGGTGATGGTGATAATGATGATGATCGCGATGCGATGATGAGATTGAGATGGTTGAAGATCGGAATTAGGACACTACAACAACAGTATAGTTGATAGTAAAATACGGGAACGTTTTTTAAAAGTGTAAAAAGTTATATAGCGTTCAGTTCAGTTGGTGTTCCATAATGACCTTGAAAAGGTCGACAGATATACATTATATCTCGTCACGTTTCATCCAGACGGCACGGAATTTTTAAATTCCTCTGTGGTCGTCCGTAACAAAAAGCGATCATAGCAAATGACAATGACTGGCATATTTGTGCAAATCGCAAAAAAAATGTGATTTCCAATTACATCTCTGAATGAATACCTGTTAATAATGCATGTATTTTCTTTTCTGTATGCATTTATCATGTAGCTTTTGCATAATGCAAAGTTCGCATAAAGCATGAAGATTTCCATGCATATTTTTGTGCTTTGTTTACGCACTAGATTTGCGGTCAGGCCGACAAAAAACTAATATAACTCAAGGTTAACTGCCGAAACCGGTCTTCCGGGTTTTAGAAAATACAGCAATAATTCATTTTTCCAGACAAATAACTGGGCTCGGGTACATGAATACGGGAATCGATTTTTTATGTGTAAAGCTCATGTGATCAAATAGTGGGCCAGCTTTGATGATGATGATAATGGATGATATTTTTCATCAATGACGTTACTAAATATTATTATATTGATATGTGAATGTTGCACGTACGACGACCAACACGAACACGTATTATACATAGATACATTAGCTATGAATTTATCTCTTTGTTGTTTTTTTTCTGCAGCTTATCTTCATTGGGGTATTATTATCATATCACACATACGCATAACTTTTGTAGTAAAGGTCACAAAACAAAACACCAAGTAATACTGTTATGCTGCAGTTAAAAATGCGAAGAAAACATTACAGGGTAAAAGCTAATAGTTTTCAGGACAATGATGTGATGATAATAATAAAATTTGGATGAAAGAAAGTCAAATTATGAATGTAATTTTCACTCTTTTATTTCATATCAATTATTTCTTGACAGTCAATTAAAATACTGGGTATTGACGATACATTATCTTTTTTCCACACATTTTAACAAGACTTTCACTTTATAGACACTTGACACTCTTTTGTGATTTGTTTTTGTACTACCTCAAAAAAATCGAACTTTTTCTTCGCTTTTTATGAAGTGAAGTGAAATTAAATGTTGTACGTTATACATGCGAAATATATTTTTATCCACTTTTAAATAGACAGCTTATATTTTTCCTTTTTATGCGTGGTTACAAAGTTTGATATACCTACTAAAATGTGATAGCTAATACACTGTTGCAGTATCAATATCATTATTTCCCAATTTAACTCCAAAAACCACCAACATTTATATGCCGCTCCAGTTACAACGGGAGCAGAGGAGCAGCAGGGAAGAATGTCAAATGTCGGTAAAAGTTATTACTGCAGACAATAATTTTTCGGTAAAAAGTGTGGGTAGTCCAATGCTTGCTCCGATAAAAGAAGAAAAACACACAAACGACTAACCGCACCGACTATCAAAAACACTGTGTGCTCCACGTCCGTCCACCAACCGAGCTCTACAAAGTTTTGGAACTTGAAGCTCAACAGAAAAGAGAAACCTCAATTCAACTCAACGCGAGTTCATCGCAGCAGCAGTGCAACTACTGCATATACTTATATATTAACGTTAACTTACCCGATCACCACAGAAAAACAAGGTTGAAGCCAAAGCACTACTGCCAAAAACTGCCATTGCCATACACACTACTAGATAGATAGCGAAGACGCAAAAAAACTCCATTCACTACTCTCCAGTTTCCCTTTGTTTTGCACTCCATGACCATCATCCATGGATTCTATATGCTATGTTCGCTTGTGAGCAGTTGTCTATGCTCACATGTAGAATACTTTTTTTGCGGTATCCGTTTATACATGCTTAATAAAACTCGAGCAAACACTTAACAAGTGCTTTTTTTTACTAAAAATAGGAAGTTCTCTTGGGGTCTACATTATGATGTTATTATGTGCCTCTGCAACTACCCAAGTTAAATGAAGTCGATGAAAGTACCACACAGTTTTTTTGCATTAGAAAAGAAAAAAAAAATAGAAAATTTAGAAGTTCGCCGAGGCTGGTGCTGCTATGCTTTCTCTGCCTATTTTAAAATGAGCTGGGAAAGTGTACTAACATCTTTGTGTGTTCCTGTTCCGTTCAGTCCTCAAGAGCAACATATTAATAAAATAGTATTGAAAATCTGTGTTGTATGAAGCAGTTCAAGTATTTAGTAGTGGTGTGGTACTAGTTACCACAATACACAAGAGCAGATTGGAATTTGAACATTGGAATGGAATCATTTTCATTTTGTATTGCAGTAAAGTACCACAGGCGTACAGCTACCAAACTAACTTAAAATGTAGTTAGCTTGACTTTTCCTAGATTTTACATTATACAATGCAGTGTATTTGTGTTGGATTGGAAATTCAAACAAACACACATACTTCATGCACATGTGCATATGTGTATCTTATGTACATTTAAAATACAATAGATTGATTGCCCGAGGTTTTGCTTGATCATAATGGTCTAATGCCCGTTTTTTAGATATCTGTCTGTCAGAGCAACGCAGCAGTAGTACTAGCAGAAGCAAACTCTATGAAAAACAGTTAGTGGACAAAAATGCTAAACTGTGAGCAAAATGTCTAGTCGACTTTTTTTTACTACAAAGCATTTGGTGCCTTTTGGTCCCTTCATTTCCTCTTGGTACCCACTTCAGCCTGTGCCACACTGTATCACTGTTTCCCTTTGGAATGTTGCTTCTGTCACAGTGCTTTCATCAGAATAGATTTTGCATTCAGTTAGCGTTAGTACAGTAGTGAAAGCACATAAAAGCTCATCTTTCATACAGATAGCTTTTTGCTAGTTGGTTGTAAGTTTGGTTAGATTTATGCATTTTGCAGCGGAACTTGCAGTCGTGTTACTAAAAGTAGTAGTAGCATCCTAGTATTATTATCAAAATAGCAAGTTTCAGACGTATACATACACATACAGTGAACCATGCTACAAAATGTGAATTTTACAGTGAAATTTTCGGGTGCTGAGCTAAAGAAAACGCATCCAACCAAGCCATCATTCCAATTCAACGACCGGTGGAACTCACTTCACAGCAGCAGAGGAGCTAGACTTTCTCGTTGTACGATTCTGAACAACTAACGAGAACTCCAGCTTTCATTTTCGAAACAGAATGAGTTGTGAAGCTAAACAACAAGAGGGAAAGTACGAAAGAGCAAGGGTACACTAGCCCGGATACGTACACATAACATGTACGTGCTACAGGAGTTTTCTGCCATCTACTCGTGTGCATTATTATGACCACGATTCTTTTTTTCATACTTATCTTCCCAGAGAGGAACAAAAAGGTATTATATCAGATGAATGAAGGGAACAACGGATTTTCACTCTGCTTGCTGGTTTCGTTTCTCTCCCTCTACACACAAACCTAAGATATTTTTCTCAAAAAAATATAACACATGCCCAGTGTTGCTTCGGCATTATCAAACAAAAAATAGTTAAAACGAAAATAAAGAAGTAGCCTCGACTCAGCTAGTTAATTAACAAGGCTAACATGCAGTTGTGATTACTTTTATTAGTATTCAAGTCATTTTAGTAATCTATTTAAAATTCAGATGATGTTGTTTTCAGGGCTGTTTCAAAGTATTAAAAAGAGATGGACAGACAGCAAATAACACGGCATCACAATTCGTGTCGACAGCTCTTGTTAATAAGGCTTTGATGCAGTGGTGGTATGTAGACATGTAAGCTTGGTATGCTACTGCTGAAAGGTGTCATTACGACTAGGCGCAGTTTGCTACCGGTATATGGATGGTAGGATACTTAAGGGAATCTAGCCTTTTCCCTTCCATCCAGAGTGTTTTCCCATAATATAAATGTAATAATAACGTTGCTGCTTAGACTAGCTGATTCGTTGTGCCTGCTACTCCAGTATTAGGATCACGCATGACCAACTTTCACTGTAAAAAGCACTAAAAGGCATTAGCATTACTTGTTTGTTGGTTGGAGAAAGCAGTCACGACACCAGCACCTGCTGAAATACTGCCAACGATAATAATAATAATAACAGAAGTATAATTTCCAATACATACCTATTTTACTATCAGAGTGGAGTCATAAAAACGAAAAAAAGAATTCAAACTTACGATATTTATTTCATAAAAAAGTTATTGGTTTACTTATACAATGAAAGAATGTAAAAAAGTTAGAATTCTGTACATTTTTACAATGCGGTTCTGGTTTCATGGTAGTTCGATTGCTTATGCCTTGTCGATAATACTTTAGTTTGCATTACTTCATATCTACAATTTTATTTTTTTGTAATAAAAAGATTGAGAGAAAAATGTTGTAAACTTTATTTACACGCTTTTCATGCTTTTTGCCTTTCAGCCATTTTGCCAAAAACATTTTTGGTATGCAAGTATATATCGGTCTTACGAGTTCATTGACGGTTACAAAACTTATGTGTTAGCTGATGAATACCATAAGATCCCCAACCGATGGAAAAACTTAACACTGCATTTTACATGGCAAAGCAAGTATGCAGTTTTTGTTATACCTCTGATATGCATGAAAAATGTTTTACTTTTTACTTTCCACTTAATTTTGCACGTAATCATTTCTAAAGATATTACTTTAAATTTGACAATACAATACAATCCCGATTCTCAATCTGTTATCCAAAAAAATTCAAAATTAAGCACAAAGAAAGTAAAGTAACGAGTAAAGAAACATGTTTTCAACTCAAGACATTAATGTCTTGAAAAATGTTCTACACAAAACGTTTGTGTTTCGAATACAAGTACGCCTTTTTTTACTTTCATTATCAACTGCATGTTTTATAATAGTCGCACCTTTTCAAAGAGGCTAGACTTTTCGATTTTTTTTGAATGGACCATGTCCCTTGCATTTTGCTCTGTCCATTTGAACTCCAACTAAATCCCATATTTGTCGTTTTCATTCTTGTATACCACCTTTTAGATCCTGCTCCTTATAGCTTCAAAAAGGTTTTTCCTTTCCCAGAGGACTTACTAGCCTTATTTTATCTCACTAGAGTCATTTCTCATCTTGAATAAATAAATTATGCAAGCTCACTGCTCTCTTTCACTCCGATTCTAGTCTTATCCGTTCAAAAATACAACAACTAAAACACATACATATTATAACATTATAATTTCGATAGACATATACTATTAGCATAGAGTATCAAGCAATAAGAGCAGTGAGATCGAGAGATGGCAAGAGTAAAAATGAAAAATGTGAAAATTCCTTATTCTCTTTTCCTTTATCCTTTTGGGTGTGGGTAGAGAGTAGTAAGACACGAAAATCCCTTTTTCTTGTACCTAAACACAGGGCCATTTCACCAACGACATTATATTCCATACAAAATATATACTTAACTAAGAGCCCCTTTTCCTTCCTTTAGCGAAAAGTCTTGGTACAATTTTATTTTGCTTGACATGTATTTAATATATGCACAGAGAGTGATAGGGAGATAACGGTGAACACGATGTTAGCAGTGGAAGGGCAGAGTCAAGTCAAAGAGAAAGTGAAAAGTGAAGACAACGTTGAATGTAAAAAGGAAAGTAAACTCTCACGATTTTCCCTTTTTTCCTAAAAATCATTTTAGTTTGATATAAAAGCTATTTTTCCTATAAACTGTATTCCCATTATTACATTAAGCATATTCTGCTTTTCTATTAACACTATATTGTTTATTTTTAGTAAAAGGTAAAAACTTAGAACAAACCGATCTTTTGTTCAAGGATTACTAATGTTTTCTCTTGTTGTTGGACCGCCTGAGTATGTAAGTTAGTACCATGTGCTTTAAATCTATTGTAAAGTCAAAGAGATTATAAGAAAGGAATACCAAGCATGTAGGATGTCACAGAAAAATTAAAGGTTGATGCACTGTACTTCTAAAATCCTTTCATGGATTACAGCATACATGCATAATATAATATTTAGACTTTAAAAAAATATAAATAGACAATCTCGATTCCTATCCAACAAGACTGAAAGCGACAAGCTACAATAAATAGCATTGAGCTTTCGAAATAACAAAGAAAAACCCAGATATACCCTTTTAATTTGTGGTGAATTCTAAAGGGAGTATATCAGATTGCTAACCAGTATACAAAAATGCATTCAAACTCTTGTGGAATTTGCTATTTAAAAAATAAACAACTTCAGGATATTTACATACCTTCATAATTCAAGCTAACTTTAATTTGCATACTAAATATTCCATACCCACTTTTTATTAGTAATTTTCTTGGATTTGGAAGCGTGTCGTGATAATAGAGTTTATAAAAAAATCCAAGTTAATTAAAACGGTTGTCCACGTTGTGCTGCTGGACATTGCTGAAATCTGAATTACTAAGTACATTTGGTTAGAAGGGTTAAAATGAAAAAACATTTCACGGTGAAATTCTGGCTCACAAGTGCGCTGGAACAAATGTATACACTGTGCACTAAATGAACTGTAAGCCAGAGGATTTCTTTTTTTGTACATGTTTCTTGTTAAATACCACGCACCGCGGATTTCTCTTCAATAAGAAGAACTTATTCTTGCCGTCTGGTTCTTCACACATTCAAAATGAATGTTGGCCGTGAGAAAAAGCAAATAATCACAAAGAAGAATAGTTCGAAGCAAAAAGGGTAAAATAAATACTTTTTATTCTCAAGAAACGAGATTGCTTGTTGTGCGAGATTGCATTCGGTACTTACATTGTGTACTTATCTAAGAAAATAGTGACCATTTGAACGTACGTTGTAAGTTGTAATGAAGTTTCTCCACAAATCGAAATCGGTGAATTTTTGTATTATTAGCTTGAGATACCTTGTTGTTGTTTAAACTTAGAACTCTTTTAAAGCAAACTTGCGAAATGCCCCTAGCCTAATGCTAAGGTTCCGTTCTTAAGTTAATATGATAATAATTTTTACTAAAATCTAACTTTTTATACGAAATAGTGTTGGACGTATATTTATATTCCAATCAATAAGTATTTATTCGAGAAACTTAATAAAGTCACACTCCTTGATCATTAGGAATTCAAGACGTGACTTATCTCAACTCTCAGCCAACGCGCTGCTATCTTTGCTCAGAAAAGAAAAGAACTAAAGAATTCAACACGACAGAATTGGAAAAGAGCCTGATCTGATGATCATTGATCAGGGAATGAGAAATCGAACAAAAGTTTAAGCAATATACATGTTATATGTATGCTTACATGTATACTTTTATTCACATCTTTCTTTCCTGTGATTGTGAAGAATGAGTAGTAGAAATAGCCTTTACTGCCTCTGCTAGTTCTAATGTTCTGAAGTTCTGTCTGATCACACATGTGTGCATATATATGTCTTATTCAGTGAAGTATCATTCCTGTAATGATCTCTCCCATCTGTACGAGTGAACCTGTGAGGACGATCAAAGGACACACATTGCATAAAAACAAAATACCTCAACAATACACAAGTTACATATATCCCTTAGCATGTACTCACATGCGTAAAATGTTGTATTACATCATCCAGAATAAATCCCTGTCCTGCTATCACTGTTTCTTGAGAATACCTTAGTAAAAAGTAAAAGTTCTCATTTACTCACCACGTACCACAAGAAAAGATAACACCTACATAAACAGTCATTGACATGTTGACACTATCCGATTTTTATGGGTGTGGTGTGGTGTAACTGTAACCGTCATCGCTTTTATCAGTATGACAAGCTGGTGTGGTATGTATATAGTTTTCAAGTAGCCATCTGTACTGTAGTAATGATGCAAACACCACACCACAATATCATATTATGCCATAATGGATTCTCATTTCGCAAATAACCTATCAAGAGAGATATTATAAGCACTCATGTTACCTACGACATGTTTGGAGACAATGAGCTTATTGTTCCCTTGTAACATAGGCCATAGACTGAAGGGAATATTAATATTATCATCATTGACGTATGCAGAGACTACAAATAATCTAATCGTATCTGAGTATGTCTTACAATGTGTTCATTATGTATGTTGTAGTATTTATAATAGAAAATGAGGCTAGTAGTCTTGAAGTGTTTTGAAGCATTAACGACAATAGTTATAATACCTTAACAAATTAAGCTGATTATGTCACTTTCTACTCATCCAGTACTTTATGCATGTTGTTGACAACAAAATGTATGCCTATCTTTGATGAAGCATGTTCCTGGTAAATAATTTTAATTTGTTCTTGAATTCGTGTAACAGCAATTCCTGTAATTGATATACATATAACAATGATAAGTGAAGAAGTATTTTCTTTAATTAAATATATTTGTTCTTACTGATTCTCGTGCTTCATGAACAGCTAGCATTATTCTAAGATCTAGCAGTTATGTTAGCTACACTTCATTGCACACTAAAGACCTGCATGCCAAGTCATATGGAAAGAAAGTAAACATACCAGTGAGAAAGCGTATTCCGGAAACTACATATATCCAACGAGAATGTCGATAAACATAATTGAATCACATTTCTCATTAAATCTCAAAATAAATTGCTTTTTGTCAAATAAATTCCTTCCTCAGAATACTAGTTATCATCCTTTATTGAATCACATAAGAGTCCAATTTCAACAAAAAACTATTAGGTATTCTCTACACATTTTTATTAAATTTCGAAAACGTCGTTTTCTTGTATATTATCAAATCAAATCTTTGTGTATGACAGAGAGCAGCGCATTGATATGAAAATTTCCTTGCAAAAAGAAGGAATAAACATAGATGATAAAGACTTGTAAAAATTACGTTATTACCTATTCCACCAGTTGCAACATTATCTCATGTATCGCACAGTTCACTACAGAGGATCACGTATTGAACGTGATTTCCCATGGGTGAAAAGAAAAGACATCATAAAATGTTTTATAGAAGGAAAGTTACCTCTGCTTTGCTCTTCCACCCTTACTTCCACGCTTTCCTACGTTCGCGGCACCTGTTATTTCTTTCCCCAAGTCAACTACATTAGAGTAAGTGGTGTCATTAGAGTTGGCTAATGTTGTTGCTCAACTTTCCCTTTAGATGCCATGCAAAGCGCAGATTTGAAAAATATTGTTTTGAACATTTTACTGAAAACTGGCATAGCATGTCAGCTAGCTGGCTGGCTTTCACCATCCATGTATACTGTTCATAAATATACATAAAAAGGAGAAAGTAGTAGTTACAGTAGGAAAAGTAGCATACCAACATCAAAGCGTATATTGCAGGTCAACCCAAATTTTCAGACATTTATTTCAGCTAACTCTGCACTTTACCCCAACACAGCACATATGCCTATTTAGTTGATGCTTACATAGAACACATTCCGGTAGAAAGCTAATTAATAAATAAGATAGCTTGTCTGACATGTGAATTCTATGATTCAATGACGCACAATATTAGCCATGAACGTCATCTGGTTCTGGTTATGACACTTTTTCATTCATTTTATTATGATAGATATAGTTCTAACAATTCCAAAAAATATTGCTAACATCATGTAAAAGGAAACTCGACTCTTTTCCGTTACTGTATTTCAAACCAAATTTGTCGATATGTATTAATAATTATATTGATCAGGTCTATCATGTTATATATCACGTAAATAATTAGCCATTTAGTTAACTGAAAGAAAACAGCTGTAATATTGTTAACAAACATGAATTACGACTTTGCATGTAACATTGACATACAACTAACTTGAGGTTGTGATAACGAATTTAATGTGGGACTGGTCGCTTTTATAATTCGATAATATCTTACACAACACGCAATACAGTGGTCGAGATAATGTATTCTAGTTTATCCAATTAATTTTATGTTGTTTTCGTGGTTAAACTTGTTTAAAAAATTAGCTGTCTAGGTCGTTCCTCTCACGCCCACTACTACTAATTAACATTTAATCTATGATAACTAATTAAATATGCAACGCACTATAGTGTCTACTTGTTGATTGGTTATCGAGTCGTTATTACTCTTATTACATGTTTACTGAATCCAAAGCAAAACTTTTACATGCCACTTCGTGTCCTCCTGCTCTAGTGTCTTGTCCTCATTGTGGTATTTGGTTGATTACTACATTATATGCATTCTTGTTTGTGAAAACTAGCAATCGTTCTAGGATTCATTAATACAAACTCCACGTAGTAAACATATAAAAACGCAGATAAAAGACAGAAGATTCAAACAACAAAGAGGCCTAATCTGTTTAAGCAAAAAGTAGAGTTTCAAATATAAAAGGTTTACCATTGATCTGCATGCTAGCTAACGCTAGCGTAAACTTGTATATAGTTTTCCTTTACTAAAAAGTATCAGAATTTAAAAAACATTTAAAAAATATCCCGATGAAATGGAAAACAGAATTGGTTATGGAAAGTTTGATATTTTAGAGTGGTAGCGATAAGAGAACACAAAAACAATTTTCATTTGTAATCACTGGAAGCAGACTAGAGCATTAATAATATTGAAATCTGGACTGGAGCAGCATAAGAGACCGAGGAACACGACATGGGAATGGGACTACTGAGATAATTCTTTCAATCGATAAAAAAAATTTGATTTCATGGTTCATGCAAAAGGATTTACGTGTAGGTATGCATAGTTCCTCTTAATGGCATTGCCAGTCCAGGATCAAACTAAGCTCATGATACTCGCTAAAGTATTGATTAAAGTAAACCATTGCCATCAGTATGAAAATACAATAGCTTACATGACGGTTAAAATTGGGTAGCGTTTTTGAATCGAAACTTCAAAGGATTGTAGTCATTAATTCATTATATTTGATCTTGCAAGATAAATGTTTATGCAGCAAACATATCATTTGTTTGGCTTTGGCTAATTTTTGAATATTAATTTATAATTCTTGACATATCTGGATAACTTTACAGCAACTACCGTTTCGATTTCTCCATTTCAACTTGAATAAAAGAATATACAACGTCCAATGTGAAATGTCAAATTCAATGCTTGCACTTAATTTGGTGTCTGGTAAATAAACTCTCGTTGAGCCTATCATTATATAAATTAACGATAGAGAAAAAATAGAACGTATTTTAGCGAAATGCTGTTATTTTTTACCTTAGAGTACCAACAATAAATAGATGTCTTCGTTTAATAATAGCGTAAATATGCAATTATTTAACCACTATTTATTCTGTCTTTTTTTCTTTGATTTTGTACCTTCATAATTGGTGTCCACAAGGGACATACATAGGTCCAATGTTTGGAACACACAATGAACTCTCAATAAATGCACAATGATTAGGATTAATTTGTAATTTGTTAATACAATTTAAATTTATTAAGTCAGATGAATGCATAGGTAAATCGCATGCAGGCCACTTTCATGAAGTGTCGGCTTTGTCCTTACTCTATGGATGAATGTGTATATTCAATCAATAAAAATAAGGAATTAAATATTTGTTAGCATATTCTCTTATTCAATCTATTAACAATGTTTTCTATTACAGTTTTTTTACTTCCAAATTTATCAAATCTTAATCTTGCCACTGGAAAATTTCACAAATATTTCTCGACTTTTAATTAGAAGATTATTGATTATATATGTATATCACTTGAAAGAAAGTTACAAGAAGAAAACGAAGGATTACACGACCAATAAAAATCAGTTTAACAAATGAATGTAGCTGCGCTTAATTCCGCATGCTTGAAATCCATAATTATAGCTTAATTGTTGGCCTTGAATGAAACTTGCTCACAGCCACAGCAGAAACAGTCTTGAACCCATCCAGCATTATACACAACTCCGTAAATTAATTAACTACTGACTACGGGTAATATCATCATCATCTGCTAAATCATATGTTCTAGATATACCCATCAAAAACTAGGAATTATTTTAACATTCATACTAATTTACATGTCTATATAATAACATGAAACCAGGACCCATCACACACAATACTCAATACTAAATAGTGTATTGAATGGAACTGCAGATTATAGAACTTATGTTTCTTGCATTAATATAAATCTTCAGAAAAACGCAGACTCAGAGGACTACCTGCTTTCCCTGTCAATTTAGTTTTAGCCTACTTCAACTTCACTCAATTACACACATTTTTAATTAGTGTCCAAATATATGCCCTACTTTACAGTTTTAAAAATGGAGCCCATTCTTCAAAAATTTTACAACTTTTTCTATAGAATAACTTCTTTTCCTTATGCTATAGTTCTGAATTCAGCAGACAACCAAGATTCGTTCATTTTACTAAAAAAGAATAAACAATACTACTCGTGGATTCTGTTCCAATCTGTAATCTTAATTCACACTATCCATACCATGTTTAGTTTTAGTTTTACTTTTCGTTATTACATTGGAAATCACCTACTATTAAGCCTAATGTTTCATCTAATTTGGATGATATCATTTGAATTCCTTGATGCTACAAGATGTCCACTAATTTTTAACGATAGTCATCTTTATGTTGACAGGGTAATTTTGTCTGTCCAACACAACTAACTAAATAACAT
>JAQIWN010000637.1:0-29170 GCA_034699025.1 Entomobrya cf. arborea Gr-Col-00668 | reverse complement strand
GTTAAGCGAAACAAATCTTTAAGTTGTTGTAAAAACTACATCTCAAAAATGTATGAGAAGAAGGTAGACGGGCCTTAAAAAAGTATGTGATTAGGTAAAAATGAAAGTTCATGATTTTGGATTTATTGCCATTCGTAGAAGTGACAGTTTAACACAAAATTACACAAAAAGGGACAAGGATGTGGGAAAAAAATCTTATAAAATATATGTATTTTAAAACCATCGATGTCGGGTACATTTTTTAAAATAGGATAAAACTGTAAGTTACTATGTATCACTTCGTACAAGGATAAAAAACGGTACAATGAAATGCACACTGCTAACTTGCAAAGTGATATATAGCCTAAATGCTTTGTGGTTTTAGATGAATATTTGTACGTGTGATCGCCAATTGGCGGATAGAAGATATAAAAAGAAATAAGAATTCTCTTCGTAAGCTCTCACACAAGGAGCATTATTGAAATAGAGGTAAAGAGGGCAAAAAGCCAAAAGGAAATCAACTTAGAGAAAATAACATGCCACTTTACTAGCAGTAGCTACACGTTGCGTCACATTACCTACTACTGGATTCCCAACAAAATGATACCTCATTCAGTGTAATATAGCTTATTGAAAGTAACATATTCCAGGACCTTGCCTTGCAACAGAAAAAAAGAACACAAAAAAGCAACAGCATTAAAGCTGTAGTGTGTACTATAATATGTTTTTTTTTCTGTACTGGAGAAAGTCTGTACAAGAATGACTGTTTGTTGTTGAAGCAGTTCTCTGTGTAAATATAGTTTTATTTTGTGTAAGAGTGAAAAAGTACAAGGCTACTGAGAGATCCTCTGGAGAAGACCAAGCTTTTCCTCTTTTCCATGTACATTTTTTATTCTTTTGCAAAAGGTTTCATAGGTGTGTGTCGTGTATATGTATGTATATAAGATAATGTAGTAATGTATAGTGGTACTTTATTCCGACTCCGATAGGAATTTAAAAGAGTTTATGAACTGAGAGTGAAAGGGAGCCTGTGAAAAAAAGCAAGCCATGTAAGGACACATGGATTTTATGTGAAAGTATGAATGTTACGAGAGAATATAAGGGACTATAAATTGAATATAAAAGAATCCATAATATAAGGGAGGAGGGAGAAAGTAGTGAGTAGAGCACTACAATTTTTATTGTAGCATATGTATGTTCTCTGTTGCGTTGTCTTGAACAGGGCCAGGCAGGGCAGTGGTTATGGTATAAATGCGAAAACGTATGCATTTCTCATGTGGGTAGCAGGCAGAGGAATAGGAAGGAAGGCAGGAAAAAAGGAAGATATAAGCATAGTAGCTTGTTGTTGTTGAATATTATTATTCCCACGATTATGTCTCCAGCCAAGCAGCAGACCTCCGTCATGCATTTCTAGTTTTTTATGTATTTTTGCTCCTTGTTGCTGGTGCCTCTCTGTTTGCTTTTCCCGAGCTAAATTTATATATTTTGTTGTGTATGTTGTCTATACAAACTGCATATTATAAATAAATACCAACATCCTTTTCCTGTGTTCTACTTCGACCACCATAGCTATTATCTGGTTCCTGGCAGAGAGGGAGAGAAAGCTATGTGTCTTTACACACGTTTATTTATAAAATTTTACCTAAGTGTACCTTTACCAGGAATTTCTTCCTTTTGTATGTGATCATGGTATGATCATAATCGCCAGGCTAGACGCACAACGACAACAACCATAGTTTTTTGAAAAATGTGCAAGTTTTCATGGAAGTAAAACGTAAGCGTAACGTATCAAACGTCTAAAAAGCCACGGGAAGCATGCATTGTTTACGGGCCAACGCCGAAAGATTACATGGTAGCAGGAATAATCTGACACATGGAAAAAAGAAAGACAAGAAAATTTACATTGACTATCAGTCTTCACTTTCCTCAACAAAGTGAAGTGAAAGCACGCTATAATCTTTGAACATTTGAGTATTTTAGGTTGTTCGTGGCACTGAGCTGTGTGTCTTTGTGGACTCCAAAGTAAATGATCAACATCAGCACTTTCGTGTGCTGTTCTCTAATATACATAATTTGCGTTTTCTATATTTTTTTTGGCAAGGCTCACTTCACTTCTGACTGACTGACTGTGAAGTTGCCACTTTATGAGAAGTTTTCGGAGATCTTATGAACGTTTGCTTCGGGTAGCTCTAGCCTACCGTTAATTTCAAAATGCATAATGTTGTGCAAAACAAGGAAAACAGTAGAACACACTTTTAAATAGATGAAACAGCTTCAAAAGTGATACACATTACAAAACCGCATTCTCATGAGCTCATTATATAATAATCTTTTTAAGCCTTATTTTCTTTTCGTTTCATTCCGCTTCTTTTTCAAAGAAATGATCTCAGGACAAAGGAAAAAGGAACAAAGTGCATTTTCACTTAAAGTTTTTCATTCCATCCATCCAACAAAACAGTATAGAAGAAGCATCCCAGCGTATTATATAAGTAGCTTTGCACTTTTATTTGTTCCGTGCTCACGTTACGACGACGGCATACTTCTCGAGAAGTGAGTGTGTATTCGTGGTAAAAATATTTTCAAGCTTCGAGGGGATCTCTGTGTAGTGGCTTTCTCTCGAGGCTTCATGATCATTATTTTCGTATCTATTTCAAGTCAAGTTCTTTTACTTCACCGTAATATTTTTATGTACTAGAACAGTGAGAGAAAAAGAGTGCGTGTGTGTGTAATTCCCAACGTTATAAGGAGGGATGCAGAAACAGCACCCAACACACACAACTTCCTAACCACTTTACAGAAACTTCCACATACGAAGTAAGTGCTGATCTCTGAATCCAGTGTAGAGCATGGAGGCACAGTAGCGGTTTTACTTACGAAATACATTGTTATAAACTGCCTTATTTTTTACACAATAAGAATGAAGTTGCAAAGATGTACGTATGCGTGCTACCTGCACAATACACCGAAGAATTTAAGGTGTTGATGCAAGCATGTACATTTATGTAACGATAAATTTTTCATGCACATGAATCATCATCATCACAACACATTTTCATAATTCCCTGACTATCACCATCAGTGCAGTACACGTCCATCTTCTGTAAAGTAGCAAGTAGTAGCTTTTCACGTTACGTTGTTGAGTTGAAATGTAGCTCATTTTTCTTTTCGTTTATCTGTTTTTTCTATGTGGAAAGCAAGGAAAACGTGTGGGTAAGTCTGTTTTGTAGGTTTGTATGCACATAATATATAAGTGAACACTTTGTTCTCAAGCGATAACCTCACGAATAGATATGTAGACGAATGGCGAGAACGTGATAGATGATAAAAACGACAAACTTGGAAGAGAAAAGAATACAAACCGAAACAGGGTTTATGTAATTCAAGCTAGGTTGTGCTTGACTTTCTCAATTTCTTATTTTTATTCCTTAAAAGAAAAGTACATAATATTTTCTGAATGAAGAAGGAATGTTCAATTTCCTGTTTAAATCAATAACTCACTCTGTGAAATTGTCTCTCAGTCTGTCTCTTTCTGAAAAGAAAAAGTGGATTCCACTTAGATTCCCTTGTTTCATTTTCATTCTACAATGCACACCTCATTCTCTTACGAAACCATGATCTTGATTAGAGTGTTGGTAAAACTAGAAAAAGGACACTTATATTTAAACATAGACCCACTTTTCATGCGCTTGGCCATTGGGAACAGTACTACCACCATTAATCATGAAAACGGCGTTTGGGTCACGTAAAGTTATTTCTACATTTTGTTATTTATAACCACAATTCATACTGAGGCCTTTTATAGACAAAGACATCTTTATACAGAGATCCAGTTAAGTACCACCCCGACAGCATGTAACTTAAGGGGGAGCACGTTTTTGCTCCAAGAGAAGATCTAAATCTTACAAAATAATAGGTTCCGACTTTGTGGAACGTTTGAAAATGCATATTATTATTGCGGTGGTAGTTAGCATCTCTGTCTATTATCGTGGTAAAAGTAGTGGCATCCAATTTTATGGCGGCGCGGCGACGGCCATTCAATACTATAAAACCTTATGTTCATTCGCAGAATCCCTTTATGAGGTAGTAGGTGGTGCGGTGGTACATATACAGAACAAACCATGTGGGAAAAGAGCACTCCAGTCCACCTAATATGACCAGCCTTGGAGAAATTACATTACACAACACGGTTGTGAATTTCCTTATGCTTCTAGCGCAGCATGCACCTTTGAACCCTTACACAGAGCACTTTCATCTCGCACTTTCTCCATTTTATATACTACTTTATTTTCCAGAATATATTGTTCTTTCGGTGATTGCGTTTGCAATCCGATATGCTACTTATGCGAAGAGGAAAAGTAAAAAACGTTCTTCTATGTCATTTGTCATAGGTCGAGCAAAGGCCTAACATCTTTCAGTAATGTGTATCATTCACAAGTTTAACTTGATTACAAAAAAAGTTTGTATGCATGAAAGAAAACTACGTTATTGTAACCAAAAATATATATACATTTTTTAATTTACTTAATGATACAGATCAGAAAGAAAAGTAAAGTTTGTGTTTTTCTGGTTTTCATCAAAAACCCAGAACCCAAATTTAAAGCGAGAAGGCGAAGATTATGTTCCACTGGGAAAATTAGATGATGACAGGCCTGCTCTCGCAATCACAAACGAAAAATAAAAGCGAAGGCTAAAGTTTTTGAACGCTAGAAAATAACAAAAGTCCACAAGCAAAAAATATATGGGTTCCTTCCTACTTATTATGCTCACTGCTCCACCATTCTCTAGTGGCTATGATAAGTTTCTCGAAAGACAAAACGAGACTGCTGAGGTTTGGCTTGTTAAGAGTGTAAAAACTTCGGGAATTTAATTACAAGCTTAGATATCTTATAATAGCATGAAATACTTCCAAGTAACGTAAGAGCCGAGAGATCGAATAGCTCCAGTTAAAATGAAATACGTGTTATAGTTCATAGTTCAGTTTGCGATTTTTGTCAGATTTTTTAAATCTGATTTTAGATTACAAACGAAAACTCTTCTTCCTTAATTTTCTCTGGTTTCACCTTTGCAGTTACAGTTACAGTTTTTGCACATAAATGAAAATTCGGAAAATAAAGATCACGGATAAATACGTGTGATGTAAGATTGTAATATGCACAAATGACTAAACTGTGTTTGTGTGAGAAAAAGTCGACAACGTAAAATTTTCCAAAATTAATTTCTGATCTCTAGTGTAGTGTGACTCTCAAGGACTCGAATAAATTTAAGTGTGCGTCCAATTATTTTACAGCAACTCATCTAGAATGAATGACTGCGTAAAACGTGAAAATGTTCTGGTTTTAAAGAATAGGATGATTAGTTGTGCACATTGTGTTTTCACACAGTTTTGCCTACAGCGACTCAATTCAGGCTGTAAAGTAAAGTGGTTTACAATGAGCCTCACGTTCAATATTGACCCAGTATTCTTATGCAGAAACGCCATACTTTCCGCGTCTTTGTTACCTTCAGCAAGATATCAGTGTGCGGATGTGCTCCATCCAAATTTTCTAATAATGAGATAGATAGAGCTCCTCCAAAGATACGGATTTCTTGATAAATGGGATTCTACAAAATTTAGAAGCGAAAGCAATAAGTTTTTTTGGTACGTGTAATTCCTTTTTTAGATTGGATACTCGGTTTTAAAGTGGGCACTTGACCGATTTCATTATCGAAGAAAAAACTAATATCGGAGGAAAACAATATTGTTCACTGATTTATTAAATTAATAAGGATGGTTGAATTAATCTACATGATTTCCTCTGGAAATAGTATTTAATTTCAGGATAGTAGTCGCATGTTGCACATATACATTTAGAGCTGAAAAACTATAGTATTATTTTGGCATGCATACAGTTAGACAATATAAGATACGAAAAGGCTTACTCAAAGAGGAGGACAAAAAAAACCGCGAGTAGATGCTTGAGCATGCAAGACTACTGTTATTTTTGCTCCGGAAGAATTGTTAGTTCGTAATAATTTTGTGGGTAGTGGTTTACTTATAAATGTGTAGAAGCGTAACTGATTGTAAGTCTGTTCGTGTTTTCATTTGGTTTGAGCTCAGGCTGTGCTGGGGGAAAGCATTCAGTTATTGACTACTACTTCTACACTATTGCTTTACGAATCTCATTAGGAAAATCCATGAATCTTCCGGTTTCCCTAAATTTCATTTCAAAAGGCAATACATACAACCACTCAAGTCCAACCAGCGGTGGCCATAAATATCTATGCGGGTTTCCAATGTGCCTTTTTCTCTTTAGTATGCAATACTGATAGGACGGGATGACTGAGTGAGTGATAGGTAGTTGGTGATTTGGAAACGGAACGATTTACCCAAAATGCATGCAAAAGAGGCTTAAGATATATGGTAATGCTGTCCGTCACTGTTTTTAGCAATGATTTCATTTCAACACAGTGTATTTCAATTTGCTGTTGAGTGAATAGTGGCGGTGGTCCTGCTATGAGCTTGTCTTTTCAATCTCCGATCACTTTGTCAGCGTAAATAGTAGAATACCTGTTATGCTACCGGATGTCATTTTGTTATGTAAGTACATGTATATGCGTAGTATGTTGAAAAGTTTATATAAACATAGTTTTTTATGCTTCCAAAAGTTCAAAAAAGGCAACATGAATTTAATGAAGTTAAATATTCTCCCTCAAAAAGAAATCAATCTTGGTTTGTTTAGTTTGTCTTCTGCAAATTCCAGTGGTCGTTATTACGGGGACACTAGGGAAAGGAGCTTATAATCTTATACCTGAGTTGGTTAGATCTATACTTGAATCTCTCAAGAACGAGTAGTTTTCTCTGTTCCGTTGAGATGTGCCTGTATTTTATATTTTTTGGGTTAAAGTTGATCGTCATGTAAAAAGGTGGAGAGGAAGTCGTAGAGGGCAAGGAGTTCGTGGCGTTTTTCACAAGAAGTAGGAGTGAGAGTGTAGCAAGTAGTATTAGTACCAATGGGAGTAATATTGGATGAAGAGAGAATTATACATAAAATACTTGCGCTGATGCTCCTGCCATGGAGTGTTCACCTAGCGAGAGAAAAGGAGAGAGAGAGTTGTGTAAGTTCTATCAGGGCTGTTTGGGGAAGAGAGGCTTACTCCTTCATTAGAGCAAATAGGGAAATGGATTAATGATTCCCTCCTCTGGTGCTCGTAATCAATGGAATGGCTTTTTCAATGTGCTCAGCTAATACAAACAAATGTGTGACCGTAAATCATAAGAAGAGAATTGTTTTGTTCTGCAAAAAACGGGAACTCCATTGCTCTGTAAATCATGCTGTTAAGCAGACTGTAAATCTATGGACTTTCGCAAAAAAATCCTTTTGTGCACAATAATGTCCCTTGTTGGTGGAGGGGAGGACAAACACAATAGATTTGACACTCTGAGAGAGTGAAAGACTGTGTTTGTAAGGAACAAACGAAGAAGCTATTTCCCACCACCGACTCCCACACACAAACATAAGCGTATTGGCAAGCTATGTAATGGCTGTGTGACAGCAAAAATATCGATGTCTACCATTTGCTGCCTTTCATTTCATCCCTGGTGGTGATGGTGGCAATAGAGTAGCAGTAGTGATCTGATACCAGAGACCATATAGCAAAATGTTCGATACATGATTCTCTTACAATCTTATATGGTATTTTGTGAGTTAAAAAATGGAGTATAGCTATGGAGTGCCATTACAATAGGGTATATATATATGGCCGTAGAGCATTAGAGAACTTAACTTTTAGCCAATCTCTCTGAATGAACGACACCGTCAACGTCGTCCCAACTTTCATTTTCCTTTATTGAATGTTTTCACAGGAGAGCCGTCCATGAAGAGGAGACAGCGGAGAACAAAAGGATAGCCTATATTGTAGGAACTGCAACTGGACTGATTTTCTTTGCTGCGTTTATTCTGATTGCTGTCACGCTGAAGATGACACCCAAAATCGATGAAATACGTATGGAAAAATATCTTTCTCTTTTTTCAGTTTCTTTTTCAGCTTTTAATGCTGCCTGCAGCTTTTCTTGTTGTTTTCTCTGCTATCTACTAAGCTCTGCTTGACTGCTTCATTATTATGTGCTTTTGGCAGGGCTTATGAGACTTTCTGCCAATTGTTCTTTTCTATGTTTTTTCCTTTCGACTCATATCGCATCGTCACGTACACAGATTTCTCAACTTTAATGGGACATTTTCATTTTTAACACTACAGTAAATATGCGCTATCAGTGATACGAAATGATGATGTTGACGTGCTCTCTTGCTTTTATGGAAGTTATATCACTTTTATGATTATACTTTCAAACTTTGTATTGTGTCAACTCATGCACATAACACTTAAGTTGGAATGCTGGGATTTGGTCTCGCAATGCCCCAAAATGTCCATATCAGATTCAACTCACTGCTTGTTAGGTCACACCCTTGTTAGGTTAGGCTTAGTAGATACTCAACTTCTACTGTCATTAACTAACAACTTACTACTTAGAAGCAAAATCTTTACGTAAAAGAGTAAGAATATTTTAAAGTTTGGAAGCAAGAATGACTGACTGAGAGAAAATATCTTGAGAAGCTCTTACGAGAAATTAACAAAGGCACTTCAGCATATGATGTCATTAGAAAGAAACATCTTCAAGCTCATATTATGTATATACCTGAAATTAAAATAATGAAAATCAACCAACTTTAGTGCTTGTCAACGAACCTATATATTTTTTCAACTTTCTCTAGTGTTTAAAGTAATGAAAAATTACATTTTCAACCTTCGAAGACAACCACTATTCAACATTGGAAATAACCATAAAATGAAGTTCATGCCCATTTCTAGAGTGACATGAAGTTGTTCCACTTTCTGAAAATTCCATTGCATTTTAGCGACTTTTTCATTACATTTATTAATCATCCATCTGCATTGAATATAGCATATAATCCAAAGTCCAGTCAGTTGAGATTCCTTTGGTGTCCGTTACTAAACACTTGTAAGTATTTTGTAATTTATTAGTTAACAAGCTAAAGTACATAGTGCATAACATGAAGAAAGAGTTTACCAAAAACCTCACTTCTGGGTACAAAGCGAGTAGATGTAACATTGACAAAACTTTTTGACCTAGCCACAAGTTTCCTGTCAAAAAAGTACTTTTGTTCACCTTTCTCACACCACCATAAATGACACTTGTGGGAATTCCTTTGTAGAGTGATAATAGCTGCAGTGCAGTTCTCTCCATACCGATTTACTCTGGAAATGTGCCAAGAAATTGAAACATTAAATATTCAAACGAGAAATATAAACTACATCGGATTTACATTGCATCAGATTAAAATAAATGTTTAAAATCTATTCTCCTTATCATTTGTACTACTAAAACTTAAATTTACGAAGTAAAATATACAACAAAAATACAGATAAAGGTACTACTGCGTATTTTGTGCCAAAATCAGTTGTAAGGTTTTGTTTTAAATATATATATACTGATATTAGCGTACCGTGAAAGAATGCAAGTTTCATGGGGAAAGCATGCGATTGCTCATAAATATTTTGTATTCTCAAAAGGCTTTATTTTTTGACATAGTAAAAGAACCAAATGAGTTATTATGGAATTTCCCGGTAATTTACCTAAAGACCTGGTTTCCCATGATGTAATGACTTCTTGTGTTCACGCTGTAATGATCAGTAACAATTGCCTCGGATTTTCCTATTTTTCATTTATTCACTGTCTCTTTTTTGACTTCACCTTATAAAATAGATTTGGTAGCGGAAAATCTGATTTACTTGCAGTGCAGTAGAGCACATATGGATTGTACATACATATCTTTACATTTATTCAATTTATGAAACTTACAAACTTGCAATCATGCTCTTACGGGGAGGATTATGAAATCTGAAGGTTTTCGGAAAGAACGAACGTAATAACCTCACATGATTGCTTTCTTGAACTCAGATGAACATGTACAAAGAAATATATGTGTACTTGATAACCTCACCTTACATACATAACAGGATATGATTTCGATACTGATTATGTTGATTCTGATTGTGCAGGAAATACATATACCTAAAATATATATAACCGATGATAAAATGCATTCTAGCGCTGTCAAGTTTTCTTCATGACTTGAGTTTTCAAAAAGGATCATTTGGAGCAGAAAGAATGAATTGTTGATAGGTCGTTTTAAAAGTCTAAAACGTGGAATCTTGAGTTGAGTTGAGACACAATATGTTGCAACCTGCGAATGTATACATCTGCAGTGTGCCCTCTCGTATTGAACTTATTGTTAGAGTTAAAAACGTTGCTTTCTTTTGATATGATAATATCTTCTTCCTTTTCTAGCTTTGTATGAATGTTTTCGATTTTGAAAACTTTTCTTTTTCCTATGGAGCCTTCTGATCTCTGAAGCTATGCGCCTTCAGATCTCCTCTAGTTCCTTTTCTCTTTGAGATGTCACTTGCAATGACGAGGAAAAGAAAGGGAAGTACGTGTCAAAGCGTCCCAAGTGTATAACTTCGTCTACTCCTTCTTCTGCTTTTCTTGTTCCTTCTTGCCACTTCAAAAAGTATACTATCGGATCACATCACAAGAGCCTTCTTCTAGAGAATCACTTCGCATCACTCCATAGAGCAAAAGCAAATTTAAGGCTTTACACTCAAATTCATATAAAATACTTTGTGTAAGTTGCTTAGTGGAATTGAAGATGAGTTTTTTGTGCAATTTGATCAAGAAAATGGGAAGAAGAGCGGAAAAGCAAAGAAACCACACAACCACATCGCACACTTGCTTCTAACATAAACACATTATGCAGTGACGTGATGGTTCTCTAGTAAAAGTAATAACACTTGTGTTGACCATACATACAGGCTACAAGGGAGAAAGTTACATTTCAAGAAGATGTCAGAGTGGCCTGCTTGTTTTTTGGCAGATACGTTTGTTGTACGCTTGTAATGTGTAACTTATAAACACTTTTGGTGATGTGGGACAGGCAACAATTATTTTGCTGCGGTGTAAGCATGTTTGCATGAGCTATGAACCTCAGATTAAAACAATGTAGCCTTAAGATGTCAGAGATGATTGTAATACTAATGGAAATTATAACTTGAAGACCGAATAAATCTATAATCTAAAAAATAAAATTCCAAAATATCATGACTTATGACTTTGCAATCTTGATTTTTTAAATAGCCCCAATTAATGGATATGGTCTATGTCGAATTTTTTATTTGATTGGCTCAACTAAAGCTACTAAACTAGATGTGTGTTTCACCATTACTACAAGCTTGTTCTCTTGGTTTGAAAGCTCTTAAGTCGTTCTGTATTTTTTATTGATTAAATTTCATTTCAACTTTTACTTTAATAATGGCCCGTGATTCTTCAATAAATCTGTTGATTTCATTTCATCAATGATAAAGGGAAGAAGATCAAAACACTGAGCTACTACTAAAAGTGATCGAATTCACTGATGCGAGAATAGGAATTTTATGTAAGACAAAGTAATGCTGATGTTATGTTTCTAGAGGAGAACGAAACAAGAAAAGCAGAAAAGGTTCGGCTAGTACTAAGAAAAAATGTTTGAAGAGAAGTTAAAAATAAAATGAAAATTTGTATACAATGCGAATATACGCGTACTGTATGACTGTATGTATGATGGGTATAGTAGGTTATAGTTACTCGTGTGCATTTACTTGCTGACGCCCTCATAATATTGTGAAAGCAAATCCATGCTTGTAACTCACTTTTTCTTGAGAAAAAAATTCAAAATCCCTTTTTTCCTATTTCCATTCCTTTTTTGTGTGTATAAGTCGAAGAACGAAAGAGACTTTTGTTATAATAAAAGAAAGAGTAAAAAGAAAAAATGAGGAACAGTGAAAAGCAAAATAGTCTCAAAGCAGGGGGGAACGCCATCACCACTTACAAAAAAATTCTAAACTACTGCTTCTTGAACTAAAAGAGAATGATGAAAGATTTATGAATATTCTTACAATGAAAGGATTTGGAATTCATTTGTGGATTTTTGATGCCATTTTCCTTCCTCAGGTAAAGGCTATTTTCATTTCTTAGTTTGCAAAATGTGGTCAAAAAGTGGAAAGTGAAGTATGCGCTAGAAATATAACGCTATTTCTTGGGGGTTTTTGTTGGAAGTATAAAAATATAAAGTTATGCGTCTAGTCTTATTTACTTGAAAAATCGTAATGGATGTGATTGTGAGGGTACATACTGATCTTCCAAAACCAGATATAGATATGCCGCCGAGTATATCATCCACAAAAAATAATAAAGTGTAGAATTTCGACTTGAAGTGTATAGAGTACACTGCTCATGTTATCTTCCCATTAGTACACAAGGCACATGCAATTTTTTCACGTTTTCGAAAGACATGAATGTACAATGTATGATTACACCATAAATCTAATTTCTACGTCCGTGAAAAACGAACCGTTTTCAGTTCTTCTTTCTTATTATTTTGCGTGTTGTGTAATCAAAAAAATAGAAATGTGCTTGGTCATGTGCTATTTTGAAAGAAATGGTGCCGTGTAAGCAAAGCAAGAATAAATCAGAACAGAGCCGTTCCGTTATCATTTTTGGGAGACTCGTTTGGAACAACAAAACATGAAACCTGCAAATGTGTTATCACAGCAGTAGTGATTATTATGCATATGCGTATTATTATTTATGATTGTTCCAAAAAATTACTATTTTAAATGGATATGTTGTGTGCATCATATCATCATGCAAATTTTCATTGTTGAGTCGCATGTAGAATGTCCGTTTGGAGTTTACACAAATGTTACACTTTCATATGTCCATACACATATTTATGCTCTACTTTCACTGTAATTTTTTATCCAATTTTTATTAAATGAGTCATTTTCAAGTATAATTTCCACATGAGAAATCTTCTTGAAATTATTTTCACACATGGACAGCCATCATTTCAAATAACAATGGGGCCTTTGCATGACCAGTTATCGTCAAATCTGTTTTTTCCATTTTCTTTTTCATTCGACGCTACACAAAAGGACGAAAATAACCTTTTATTTCCAATTCTATACCATTTGTAAGTTCATTATCATCGAAATTACCACCCACATTGGCCCATTTTTTTGCCACCTGCTAAAGAATATTTGCAGTAAAAATATGTACCACTGGAATGGCATGTACAAATTTATTTTTATCATATCAACAACACAACTTAATGAACTACATTACTATATTATCACACCCGGCCACAAAAAAATCATTAGTGGAAGGAGATAAATGGATAGATTTCGCAATATGACTATTATTACTATCATGAGAACATTTTTTTTCGTTGATGTGTTAAAAAGCTATTGTATCTTCCAGCTCAACGATCAAAACACACTTCATAAAGAAAAATCTCATTGTCATGCTTTCCTTTCTGTCTCTCTCTCTCTGTCTCGTTCCAATGTTCCAAAGAGAGACAGGAAGGAACATCCTGTATTCGAGTGTTCGTTCGCCTGCCTACTTGCTTTCTATTTTTGTCTGTTTGTTAGCATGAATCGCAAACCACTTTATGCAATGATCAATGTTGTCTTTCTGCCAATTCATAAGCTTGCTCTGAACTTGAACCAAAAACATAAATTTAGCACACAGCAAACAAGAAATTCAGTTTGTATGCTAATAAGCAACAATTTCGTATCAGTTCAGTCAGTTAAGTGGAAATATAATTGAAATTACATTTTGTCTTGCTACTTGCTTATATCTCCCAGTAGTGGATACTCTATCAAATGTATTACTTTTCCAGTTACTTCCCTCTCTCTTATTTTTCTTTCTTCATGAGTAAAAGCTTCATCATTTCAAGCAACAAAAAACCACGGAAGGCGATTTCAAAGATAGGACGTTTTGATGCACGGCGGATGGCACTACCACACGACTATGACTGCCGCTGCAATAACCTAAAACCATGCCAGCATGACTATGACAATGTGTCATATTCAGTACGCCATATAACTTGTGTTGCAAATTATACCAACCAAAAAAATGTTTATTTACTCCAAAAAACTACTGCACATACTTGAGAAAGCATAAATATTTTGGCGTTGCTGTGTAGTGTGCTCTGTGTGAATTTTTTACTGTTCTCCGTTTCACCAGTTTGTGCAAAGTGCAGGGTAGAAAAATAGTTTCCTGTCTTTTTGTAATAAGCGAGTATGTAGTGAAAAGAGAGAAAGATATATGATGAAACGCTATTATTTGAAGAACAATTTGTTACTTTCAAGAATGCTACGACAAAATATCATCTTCCAGCGTTTTGTGTACCAAAAAAATATACACGGTACATTAAGAAAAATTGTTCATTGTACCCCAAAACACACATTACACAAGTTACTAGTCGTTGATCATCATACATTATATAGAGCATTTATACATTTATTCCACCAGCATATTTATATGTTCTATGTTTGTAAAGCACATTTGGGTATTTAAATTCTTTAAACTTTCTTCTCTATTTCACTACAAGTTTCCCAGTACAGCGCTTATTCAATCGTTTGTGTCATACAAAAATAATATGTACAAAATACTATGCATACTTTTACTTTTCTCTTGCGTATGTCTTGTCTACTGAAAGATGCGGGTGAGTAACTCCTGTCATAAGGATAAAGCTTTCACTTCTGTTGAATGCTAAAAAATGCCTTGGAGCACTTTGAAATAGTTGCGCACATTTCCCAACGAATACACAAACACGTACACAGATCATTGAAGCGCTTTACATTTTCTGCTTTAATATTCCGCTCTTTGCACTTGTTTCAAAACTTCAGCGGTTACAATTTTATTTATTCTCTCTTTTTCCAAACGCTACTCCTACTCTTCTCTGTTCCCTCCTCCTTCTTCCGTGAATCGAATACCCTTTCTAAATATTTTGAGATTAATGGATGTAAAAAATAAAAATAAAAATGCAAATGACACAAAACGAAAATATTATGCACGAATAAAATTCTATATATAATGCATACTTGATGATGGAGGTAAAATGTTGCATAAAATATTGAGATTTGTTTGCTTACACATGCACCTCATGTTTCACATTTCATTTTCAAGAGTTTAGTGTGTACACTTATACTATTGTGGTCACATTGTCATCATAAGGAATGCCACAAAGAGAATCCAGAGATCTTTTTCTGTTTTCCATTTTTAGCATAAAAATGTGCCTAGGTTGAAGTGTTTATCCTGTATTGTATTTCAAGAACACTTATACAAAACCTAACTCTTTTTTGTCGCTGCTGTGTTTATTCTGCTTGAATTTCTTTGCATGTGACTGAGATTTAAGTTTAGTGGGGGATGTCATCAACAGAGTCATCTCATTTTATAGCGTTGTTCTCCAATCATTTGTTGTAGCATGAAATATCTACGGTAAAAATAGTTTATCTCAAAAGATAAACTTGGATTGTTGCAGTTTTAGTATTTCAGAACATACAAACACAAAGTACACGTACTAATGAAAATAGTGAGTCGTTATTGTAATGCTCGTTTTCCCAAAAACTGATTACACTTTATGTTCAATTTACCGAATAAAATAGATATAAAATTCATACTAAGGTGTATGGTAACTTGATAACGCACATGCATAAAACATTGTTTATTTTGCAGATAATATAGTAGTGTTTATGTGTTTAACTATCTAGCTTTTTCAAAACATTCAATTTTAAAGTCGTTTCCGTTCCCGTGATGGCATTCTTAATTTGAGCGAGCAATTGGAAACTGTACACGATCCTCCCATTAAAGTCGAAGCTGGCAAAAGTGTTTTTCAGTCTGTTTACAAAAAATGAGGACTGCTCTAATAATCATAATAACTTTACATAATATTATGTAGCAATATCATTACGTATAATAGTACTGACTGAGCTCTTTCACAAAATGATGTTTTCCACTTCGTCAGTTTCACATTGCATTACGGAAGGAAACTCTCAGTTTGGTAACGACGCAATTTGTAATTGTGTGCTTGTGTAAGTTTTGTATGGGACTATTTTAAGCTGATAAGTGGCAAGTTCAGAGTAACTGCAAAACATCAAAATAAAGTTTTCACTTTTAAAGGCTTTTCTAAAGAAGCGGAAAATCATGTTTGATAAAAAATATCCGTTACATTATGGTTGATAAGTTGATAAAATAAGTCCGATAAAAATGGCAGTGCTGAATTGTTATAAATGCTGTCGATTTATGTACATGCATAAAGCAAACGGAAAGCTGAGCAATACAACGAAATATTGTTCAATTAGTAGTGATTAAATGTACATTTAAAATTGACATAGACATGAACAAATGAATTATAATCAAGAATTGCCACTAGGGAGCAATTTTGAACAGTCGAATTGGCTCTAATAAACGCTGCGAACATGTAGCACTACACCCGTAACAGAATATTATGTAATGGGACTCATTCTTTCTTCACTGGCCTTGTGTGTTAAGTAACTAAATAAAGTTTTAAACGAGGCAAGAGCATCAAGAGAAACTCCAGGAATGGATTCATCTGCAACACTGATTAATAATTTAAATATGCGATCTAAGCCAAGTCGGCCAGCACTTTACTTCATAGACTACGTACTAAACCAGTCCACTTTTTGCTACAGGGAGCTTTCACCCCGAAAAAGTATACTACTACATACTAAATTATAACAAGTAGGAGGTAAGCAGGAAAAGAAAAGACTGAAAGTATACAATTGAATTGAGATTTTCTTGTAGGTTGATACTGTGTGTAAGTACAATAACTTGTTTAACGTTCATAGCACACCAGTCCTAAAAATAGGATGATAATGTTTTTTATTACTTCACTGGTTGCAGTTTTGGTGAAAACATACCAACACCAACAACGTGTTCACTTTCACCACAGTTCCTAAAATGGGTACTCAAAATGAGAAAGAAACGAGGTGAAAGCACGTGTTTGGATTGGTGATGCTTTATTTTTTTGTCCATGGTCAAAACAAACATAGACGTAGGAAGAGAGGCTAAAACCTACAATACCTTCGACCTTTTTATACCAGGCTTTCTTTTACACAACCACACAAGCCAAAACGGATTTGTGGATAGTTTGTTGGGTTACAATTGTGAAGGTGTTAGACTGGCAGCAGTTTCATTCTCCGCTTTCTTACTCTCGCTATGTTTTTCGATGTGTACTTTTTGTGACTAGCTAAGAACACATTCTCCCGGGAAATATTACCCGCGTAAATTTACTTTGTTGTCATTTGGAACTGAGAACAGTTGCCCTGCTTCACACAAGGGAGCGCCATGTTATGGAGGAGATAGGACGGAGAAAGTTTATCCAAGTGAAAGTAAGAAAACTCACCACTAGAGTGTTCTATCCACTTTCACCACAAGTACTGAAATACAAGGAGAAAGTCTCACTTTCCCCACTTTAGATTTGAGTCAGAGTAGAAGGCATACACTGCTATTGTAAGCGAACAATAAAATTTAATGTTTTGCAATACGACTAAACGTTGATAGGTTGAATTACAAGATGAAAAAAATATCGAAAGTTTACATTTTATACTTTCTCAATTTGAACTCGAAATAAAAATACACAACAGAGATGCCAACTAATTCTCATTATAGGGAATTCAAACAAATGTTATACGTTGCCCCGAAATATACATGATTGATCGATGAGACCCATGCATACTACCTATGTATATACACATAACTACATACAAAACTTGGAAAGATGCAGGTTGTCACTCGCTTTTTCTCTAACTAGAAGTTTTATTTGGATATTTCAACACAGGAGGCAAGAACGACAAGCATGGGTACGTTTAGAAACTATTGTTCTCATTCCTGTAACCAGGTTTTTTTCATTTCTCTTTGTCGCTGAAGTTGACATGAATAATTCAGAGAATATTTGCAATTTACTTTATTATTTGAATGAAGACTGAACGAACGTGAACCTTGTGAAGCATTGTTTTCCGCACAGCTAGAGTAAAAGTAAGTGAGTTTGTTCTCGATTTCGTTGTTAGTGCTGCTGCGACACCTTCTGCAAATAGTGATGATGGCTTAGGTACATACATTTACAAGCTGTACAAAATGGGTATTGCTCAGAGAGAGCAGAACGATTGTAAAATAACACATTTCTTAACATTTACTCTTTTAAGCGAAATTCCCTTGCTTTCGATCTATAGTTTGTGAGTATTGAAGATTTCAGTGACAAGAATAGAACAAAAGGGAACAGTTGGTAAACCGTAAACCAAACTAGGTTTGTGGTTTCATAAAAACCAAAGTCTGTTTTTATACAAGTATTAGAATACAGGAATGGCGTGTGTCCTGATTACAAGAATTCTGTTCCCCTATCTGTATCGTCAGATGTATTGCATAAATGCTGGAACAAAGTGGAATACAGATTAATAGTACAAACTTCAAACCACGATGGGCTTAACCCACACTCTCACATAACAGTTCTCAATGCCTTGAAAACGAAACCTTATGCTTTCATTTATTCTTCTGCGCCACCACCACCACCAAACTCTTGTGATCATCATGATGTATGGTGATGATGACGGTAGCGGTGGTAAGAGAAATGGTTTGCTTGTTGTGATGCTGCTGACGATAGTGTTTTATGTGAGATCATGATCACATATAGCACTTTCGTGGTACATGGCATTATTTCACTCCGGTACAATCTCAGCAAAAGAGCTGCTCTATGGCGAGGTTGGTTTAAAGCCCAAAAGGATGAGATAGTGAAATTGAATGTGTGAGAAGGAGAGTGATTTTAGGTATTAGGTTTATTCTTGGGTTCAAGGACACCACATTTTCATCCAGGCTTTTTCTCTTAGCGTATCACAATGCCCCAAAAACAGCCATAGTTGAAGAGATCAAGCTGAACAAAGCAAAACCAGCTAGCTAGTCTGTATTGGTAAATGTTTGTATTAAACCATAAAATATCTGTTCAGCCAATAAAGGTCACTTGATAAGATTCACTTCTTTCTCGCAAGGAAACGAAAAGACATCAAAATGTTGCGTGATATTTATCCTAATATGGAATACAATCAGTGTTATTGATGACGATGTGTACACGGACAAGAAGGATGAAAGATAAGAATGATTATCGACAGGAAACCCAAAAGGAAATGAAAAATACTATGATATAATGCTACACAAAAATTGCTTACAGTGTCAAGTGTTGTAAGCTGTACTTGCATATCATACAAAATATCATTTTTATGGTTTTCCATCATGAAAAGTAAAACGTGATATGGTGATGTCTGCGGGTTGGTGTAATAGTAGTGGGATCTGGGGTCGGGGTAACACAAAACGGAATAAAAGAGTAATACCTTCATCCGTGCTTTCTTTTTACTGACCTGTATGAATTGCCTTGCTACGTAGTACTAGTACATCACACACTTTATACAACAGCATAGTTCACAATTCACAGTCAGCCAAAAAAAACTTGCTATTGCTAAGCCAGCCAATAAAACCGCATACATTTCCTCTTTTCATCTTTCTTTCTTGGCTTCTTTTATAGATGCTAAAAGCTTGGCGATGCAGGACGAGTCCTGCACTTACTCTGCTCCTGCGAGCTCATTCCAATTTCACTTTTTTCTACCTTCTGTTATTCGATTAGAAGTATTCAAAGCCAGGTCAGGCAGCAGGACAATATTACACAAACGTTACATGGTTCGGGTCTATGCAAATAGTGAAAGCTTTAGGTATAGTATATTATATAATCCGCACAGCGGAAAACACAAGGGAGTTAGAAAAATAAATGTGATTTTCTGTTTGCCTAATTCTGGAGAAACAAACATGAACGAATCTGTTTATATCTTGTGTGATTTCTAATAATCATAATCACTCAACCATTTGACAGAAAAGTACATAAAATACAATGAAAACAATTCCTCCTCGGGGAAGATGAGAGATATCGACCAAACACACATCTATAAACATGTCCATTTAATACTATAACAAAAATAGTCATGTTCCATAAACATTATTGCTGTATCTTTATTTATGTTGCTTGTACATAATTATTGTAGCTTGCTTGGAATACAGACACATTAGTTATAATATTTTGTAATAATAAGAGTATATACCTCCGTACATAATTTTCTCCTGTCGTGAGGAGTAAATATGTTTGTTTTCACTTTTTACGCCTTCCTACCATTCATTCTGTCATATCGTGTAAATCAAAAAGAGAAAAACTACAGGAGAAAGCAAAAGCGAAAAACCAAACTATGTATCAGTATGAAAACTGCAGACTCACGTTCTCGCATGCTTTCATATAACTTCAGCCTCCTAAAGATAAGATAAGAGTAAAAATGAATGAATGTACGCTTATATTCTGAAATGCATATAACTATCCGATGGGAGCCGACGAAGTCTCAAGAAATTAGGCGACAAGGTCCGATGACTTCCACTTGTTTCCCTTCTCATGTCATATATTTTATCTTACCCAGCAAAGTACTGATGTTCTACCAGACTTTTAGATTGTTTGCGAGCAGTGCCTTTGCCTGCTCAGCTCTGCTACTATCCGAAGTTAGGAAACCCAACTGAAAAAGATGTGCAGTACTGGAGCAACGAGCAACGGCAGTGGCGATGGTATAACCAAGCGAGACTCTAGAGAGTCGTAGGAAAAAGCAGAGACTAGATATGGGAAACTAAAAGCATATAACTTAAAATAAGTGGTAACAATGTTATAAGGTATAGATACTACTATTAAAGACTTTCCCTACTTTCTCTTTTTTGTATGCATGTATCTTTCCACGAGAAGCTGCATCTGTGTCATGCCCTAGCTTAAAAATGAGCACACTGAGTTCAACATACTTTTTTGGTAGTCATATGTATATTGACGCTGTTTTAAAGGACTAGCAAGAGAATAGCTGTTCGGCACCTAATAATATGCGTATGTGTTCGAAAAAAGACAACCAAAAAAGGATAGAAATTGTATGTCATGTGTGTTTATTCTGCTAGTACTTCACTCCGGGCATGGGCATACCTGTAGGAGGTAAACGCACTCAAAGCAATTGAAACAATGAGCTTTTCCTGCAAAATAAATACGATTTGGTCTATATAATCGTAGCACTACCTACAAACCACCACCACCAATACTTCAACTATTCCTTTCCCAGGGAATGTTCGTATGATCATCAGAAACAAACGTGAAAGTTAAAAGTTGGTTGTATTTGTAGAGCAAAGGAGAGCAAAGCAGAGCTCTGCTTCTTTTAAATCTATTTGCCTACTTTCCCAGCGAGAAAGTTGGTGAGTGGAGTACAAGTACCTTGCTACAATTTTCTGTGCTGGCGTAAAGCTGAGCGACTCACCATCACTGATCGCGAGTCTGGGGGAAAGTCACCTTTATCTTAACTATCTCAGCTATTTCTTCTACTGCTGCTCTACATATTGGAATAGTAGAGAGAGGTAGAGGCTTACTATTTTGATGCTCCGCGAGGTTTCTCCTGTGCAAGAATGAAAGTGGGAAAATGAGAGCTTTTTAAGTATGTGTCTTTATATAGCCTGCCTCCGATGAATAGATACACTGTTGAAATTTCTATGTCATATTTTTCACTTGAATCTTATCTTCCTCTTTTGTAATACATATAAATATGTATATATTTGATTTTTCGGGAGCGCAGGAATGATGCTCTTCTTTTGCAGGCCTTTAACTACCGTCGTATTTTTGTTATTTGTATTTCTAAAAGTGTACGCTTTCATGCATTATATATGTATCATGTGCAGAGTGCCGACTCAATCCGGGGAAAGCTTCGTCGTGTGGGTCCCGTTGAGTAGCAGACACTCGTTTTATTCTCTCTCTTTCATTTTTAGTCAGTACCAATTCGACCTAGCATGAATCCACAGTTCACTCGTCGCAGCAACCAAGCTTAAAAGCCTTTGCAGGCTGGGGAAAGCAGGAAAAAGCACATTTTCATCAAAAGTTAAAGCGAGTAAAAATTTGTTTCAGCAGAATATTACAAGCTAAAGGAAGAAAAGTAGTACGATATACAAACTGAATGTAGGGTCGTCGTCATACACGGAGAAGAGAAAAAAGGGAAAGCACATTCCACTGTCCGGACATTTCTTCCAAAGTTGTAAATATTTCTTGCGCTCGTACACACATATATATGCTCGTGCATATACATTTGCATGAATAGTAAAAGCGGTATATCATCATCAAAAAAGTATTTGAAAGCAAGCGGCAGGGAAAAACAAGTGTGCTCGTGTTCACATACAAAAGAGAAAGAAAACGAGGTTAATTTATTCTGCGTGGAGATATTTGCTGTGTGTATGTGTCTGTGCTCAGGGATACTATAATATTCCCTTTTTTATACCTTGTCATCACACACTACGTTTGTAAATTTTACTGTGAGGGCCATAGGAGAAAAGATGGATTGACAGCAAATTATGGAGGAGCAGTCACAACAACAACAGGAAAAGGATAGTAAAACATTATCTGAAAATATTGACGGTAGTGGAGAAGGTGGTGGTAGTAGTTCTGTTGAAGCAGGCCAGGAAGGTGGTGGCAGTGTTGTTGACGAAGTTGTTTCTGCGAAAGTGAGTAACTCAGGTAGCAGTAAAGGTGGGAGTTGTAGTATTGGTGGTGGTGACACTGCTGAAAAGGAACACGAGCCTCGACAGGAGTCGGAATCTAAAATAAAGACTAAAAAGAAGGATAATGACCGTGGTAATCTTGTTGACTGTCCTGGGCCTCGTACTTCTGGTGACCCAGGACCTAGCACACGCACGAAAGATAATCGCGACCCAAGTGGGAAAGAGAAAGAAAGCTTTCCTAGCCTCTTTATCTCCCACGCTTCAATAAATATTAGTGGATCAAATCCTGATATTTCTGAATCGGAAAAGTTGAAGATTAGCTGTAGGGAAGGTGGCGGTGGTGGTGCAGATAACTCGGGAGTGAGTAAAACTGATTTGGATAGTTTTACTATTCCTCAGCGTGTGGTTGTTCATAGGGTTTGTAGTGACAGTAGAATTGGTGAAGGTGAAGGATTTCACTCCTCCAAGTTGACATCATTTTTTGCCGCGGATGGAAACTTAACTAATTCCTTGAAGGCATTAGGACTCAGTTTGAATAACGGGGAAAAAGGTTCCAGTAGGAAGAATAGTGGTAAAAGTAACAAACAGAAGCCTGAGGGCACTGGTAGTGGTAACGGAAAAGACGAGGGAACAGGTAATGGTGGTAGCCTAAGTAAGAAAAATAACAATAGTGGTGCAAGTACTGGGAACTCTATCAAGTCGAGAAGCCAAGCGGCTAATGCAAATACGGAGACTACCGTAACTACAGAAGAGAAAGGTTGTGGTGGTGGAGGTGTGAGTGAGACGGCAGGGGAAAGACGGAGTAGTGGAGGTGGAGAAAGTGGGGGTTATACAACTGGAAGTACGAATATTAGTGGTGGTAAGCGCAACCTAGACGTGCTTCCAACAATTGAACAGTCAGTTAGTGAACACATCAAAACGGAGCATCCTTCAACTAGCGAAGGTGAAGAGACCCTCACGGAGGATGTGGTTGACGAGGACGAAGAGCTTTTGGATGAATATGACGAGCCTAATGAAAATTTGGAATGTCAATTAGACTTTGACGCAGCTGTGACGGAATTACTGCTGAGACCGGAAGTTGCGGATGCGGAAAACATCGGCTATAAAGACTCCGCCACATGGACGGCAGAGGACGATATGCCCAGTCCATTAAGTGATATAAGTCCAGTAGCAAGTCCGCTAAGGAAAAAGGAGAGAAATAATATTTATCGAGAGTTGGAAAGGGATTGCACTGCAGCCGCTGTAGCGTCAACTGGCACTGCTTCAGGACATTCTCATAATAGTCTTCTGGAGCAGTATCATCAGTATTTACTGGAGCAGCAGCAGCAACATCATAATAGCAAACAGCCCCAGGTCCATAGTAGTAGACGGGGTGGCAGTGGGAGTAAAAGTGGAGGAAGCGGTGGAAGCATAAGTAGCCATCATCATACTCACGGTGGTGTTGGTGTTGGAAGTGGTAGTGGCCACCCTCACCTGCAGCAACATCATAGCAATCCTAATTCCTCAATTGTTGGCATTCATCAAGGTAATTTAAAGAGTCAGTCACACTCACAATCTCATCATCATCATTCTCATCATCACCACCATTCCCAACATCACCATCCTCCTTTGCCGCCACCTCCACCACCACATCACCAACAAGCTGAGTGCTTTACAGTTTCCAGCCAACTGCTTTCCCGGGAGGCAAAATTATATGAAAATGTTCCTGCCACTCAAGGCGAGCTAGAAACGTTGGAAATATTACTCGCGAGTGGAGGCAGTGGCGACAGTAATTATCCCCCGTCAGGTGGTTCTGGCTCCGGAGGTGGGGCTAGTAACACAACTGCTAGCACTTCAAATACATCGGGCACATCTGGACAATCTCATTCCCATAAGAACTCCTCAAATCACGGTAATAACTTGAATAACAATCACAACAGTAATAACAGCAGTCATCACAGCCACCACCATCGAAGTAATCATAGCCAGCAAACACATCATCAGCAACAGTCTACGCATCACCAAACACATCATCCCCATCATAATCATCATCTTTTCCCCCAAGGCTTCGTCCACGGTCAACATAGTCACAGTGCTAACAACTTAAATACATCTAACACTGCAGCAAACTCGTCTGAGCAACTTTTCTCCGTGTCTGATTTCTTAGGCCCGGGTGGTGGTTTGACTGTTGGCGGGAACAACAACGGTGGCCCACCTTCCAGAACGTCGTGGGCGGATAGTGGAAGGGAAAGCTTGAGTTTCGACGGTGAAAATAATAATTCGACGGGAAGTACCAGAAACTTGCTACTTATTCCTCCTCCTCCCCCGCCCCCTATTAATTACCTTGCTAGCACGTCTGCAGCCGCAGTTCATAACACCTTTGGAGGAAACGGTGCATCATCAACAGCCATGCATTCCTCACATCATAGTCATCACCACGGTGGTGGTGGTGGTGGAGGAACAAATAAACATTCCTCCTCTGGTCACCATTCTCATCATCATAGCAGTAGAGATCACCATCATCATCACCATACCCAATCCCAAATGTCTTCCGATTCCCCTTCACATACTAGTCACCAAACTCATCGCGACACAAGGAGAAGCAGACGAGAACGACTGGTTCGGCAAAAGCATGCCGTTAATGATGAAACTCTGTATCCGCAGCCACACGTTGGCAGTGATAAAGGACTAGGAGGAATGATGGATGCAGGGGGAGATTTTATGGTTGTACCTTCTCCGCGTAGAGGAGGGGGTGGCACAAATAGTGGAATTTTATCTGGTGGCATGCAAGCATCTAACTTTGTTGCTGCGGCGGCTTCTCCAATCAACCTTCAAAGGCATCCACCAGCCTCACAAATCATGTTACAGGAAAATAAGAAAAATGGTGCACTGATTGCCTGTGAAAGTCCGTACGGAATAATGTCTGCCGGCACGGGTACAGTTGGCACAAGTGATTGGGCATATCCGGAAACTTTTGGGGATCATTTCAGACGGCCCACCAACAAGTCTCATTTAACTGGAAATATTCTGCGAACCAAAAGTCCGCATAGAAGTCGGGGACTTGGCGGTGGTGACGGTGGCCGGAAAGGAAACAACAATTCATCTTTTGACTACGGTGAGCTTCCTTCACATCAAATGTTCCCGAAACGACATTTACTTCAAACTCGCCAATTCTCAGGTCATCATCGTGGCTATACGCCTTCTGGTGGCAATGGCACAATGCAAAACAATGGTGCAAACACAGGTGTTAGTGGGGGTCTTTGTCCTCCGACTGGTTTTCAACCAATGCAACATCGGTCTTTTCCCGCTGGTGTATTTAGGTGAGTTTTCCCATTTTTACATCCCATTTCCATTTTATCTTTCTCCTCAGAATGGAGAAAATGACGAAGAAGGATTTCCTTGTCCATATCTCTCGTTTCATCAAATAGCCTGTGTTTCTCAAAATTACAGACATATGCCAAATACTCATGTCTTACGCTTAGATCTTTCTTTTATAGAAGATTTGAAACAAAATCATATTATTATGTATTGCAATCTCTGTGATTTCAGCAACTTCTTTAATGTTATAAAACCTACGGTTATGACAGTCTATGGTTCACCGACACCTATAAAATACGCATACGACAACTGAATCTGGTGAAGTAAAGTAGAGAAATAATAATACTTAGTTCCTTAAGCCGTCCTTTCAAGCTCTTTAATCTGTTTTCTTTGCAACGACAAGCACATTTTATGATGTATGTTTTTGCCTTCGTTGGAAAAGATAGAAGAGGGATGGATGGTTGTAGGTCTTGTCATGAATAAACAGAAATTACGTTTTTCATAGGATGCTGCGAAATTTATTTTTGTGGATACACTGAAAAGTAAAGCACCGCATTCAATCCTCGTCGTCACCTACACATAATAATAAGACGTGAAAAAAAATGTTTTAAACAAATATCGCACTTATATTTCTATATTATCTAACTTTATACGCATATGCACAATATAATACTTCAAATTGGTTTGTATTTTTGTCCTCAAAACAAAATTGAAAGCGTACAAAACAAATATATTTATTTCAGGAAGCAATGAATCGCATTTCCATCTTGACTATGTATTCTATTGTGTGAAATGCGTTCGCATTGTGGTGAAAGTTCTGTTGCGTCGGTTGAACAAACTTAAATTGTTCGATTACCGATCTACAGACAACAAAAGTCTCAGACAAAAAAATACAAATGGTAAATAGATCTTGAACAGAAATAGCGAATAATATTTTTGGTTGTTTGCACGTGTTTCATATTCAGCAGTTTTCTGCATACGAAAGAGAAAATTGCAGGTTTGATTGTCTACAAAAACGGAAACAAAATGGTTGTAAACTTTTCCCATTGTGATTTTATATTGTGCATTTTGTATTTATGGGTAACCTGTATATATAAGTAAACTTGTGAATATACCATCAAAATTGGATTTAAGGGAGGCCTAACACATGTATTTCGCTTTTTGTTATGTACATACTCCATATTGTGCTTATTTTACTATCAGCAATTTATTTATCTCCAGAGATCAGCAATTTTTCCATCATAACGACATAAAGAAGTACATTACGTAGGACAATAATAGGCCTAGACAATATCTCTTTTTCTAACAAAAGCGAGCAGGGATACAAGGGCTTCTTTTTGTCTATTTGAACGAAAATTTTTACCTGTGATAGAATTCTGAGGCTTTGAAGAAAGCTTAAATGATTTATATCCATGTAAATATATGCTATATATCTCATTTTTGCTGGTTGCTCAAATATCTTCTTATATTGCGCAGGCTTGATCGTTACTTTTAGCCTGAACAACGCACATGAACATATATATAAATATAGTTATTAGTGTAGGAGTATTGTCAGTAACTTATACCATGGTATGAAGTTATAAAGAAAATTCCTCTATTGTCTGTATTCTGTATGCTAAAACATTGCAAAAAAGTTTCGTGTCGAGTTTTCTTAAATAATGCAAAAATGAGCTGAAGCGCAGCTAGGTGGAGGAGGTACGCATGAACGAACACTTTATAACTTTTGCAAAACAAAAGTTGGGTCTCAGAAGTGTGATATTGTAATAATAGTGATGATGATATTATGAAAACGATGAAGCAGTCTAAAAAAATATCTCAAGAATGAAGAAGGTGGTGATGGTATGAAACTATATTAGAAATTGTAATACAGTTAAATGCTTCAAAATATAAATAAAATCGTGGTGGTCGTTTGCGAACAAGACAAGTAGTGCTCAGCAGAGAAATAGTTTATCTTTTG
This sequence comes from Entomobrya cf. arborea Gr-Col-00668, assembly GCA_034699025.1. Lineage (NCBI taxonomy): Eukaryota > Metazoa > Arthropoda > Collembola > Entomobryomorpha > Entomobryidae > Entomobrya > Entomobrya cf. arborea Gr-Col-00668. Next base: position 1,445 of record JAQIWN010000637.1, on the reverse strand, counting down.
CCCTGCCTTTACTCAAAAGAAATTTTATAATATACACAAGAATCCATTTTAGTCGTTGTGTTGAAAGAAGTAAGATGGTTACACCTAAAGCTTTTCAAGCATCCGAAAAGGAAACTTGATTTCATAAAAGCATTTTCTTTACAAGACTCTAAAATGCTTAGAAAGAAAACATTTTAATGGGTTTTGCGTGGGAAGCCGATAATATATTACCGGGCATAAATAATATATGTGCATACATAATCTTCGTAAATATTGAATCTAAATAGTATTCAAGAGCGAAGTAAATTCTAAAGTTGTACACAGAAAGTTGAGTAATAGACTTTCGGAGCATCAATGAATAATAAATGCAGAAGTAATTTGGAAGAAATAGCAAATTGCAGTATATATTTTTTGGTGGCGAAGTCCTAATGAACTGAAAATATTGCATTTGTTTCCCATTCTCAATGCAGCCCATCGCTGTTTTAAGACGAACCCAGACAGGGCATTCTTATTTACTGATGACAGTCCCCTTACTTGTATATGTGCCCGTTTTATTCTTAAAAATGTTGAACTTGAAGAAATTTATTTTCTTTTAGTACGTCCACATTATATAGTATGAACTTTTATTCAACACTATTAAAGTATAAATAATCTACATACATCTGTTCACTTGGCCTCTGCTTTCCCAATTGATAAAAGGATTGAATATTTGGCATTGATATAAGAAATCAGACAAAAACGAAGTATGTATAAACTAAATTTAATATTTACTATACTAATATAATACTTGTAACTTATGAAATATGAAGCCAAGATATGATACCTGATACCAGGATGGCCAAAAAAAGCAAAAGCCACGAATTGCCAGCGTATAATATTGCCGTAAATCCCCAAAGATGTATAGGTGACTATATCGTAGTAAGGGGTCCCATATGTTTTAGATGAGTGATTTTCATCCTTTCCTCTTCCGCTTCCGTATGCCACTCTGAAGCCTTTCACCGAAAGGGAAAGCTTGAATTTATGAAAACTATTCTTTTCGCTAAAATTTTGTTTACACGTAATATACATATATTTTATGAACCTACGCGTGTGTATAATTAAGCATCATCTTCCGCTTTTTCTACTTTATTTAACATCTAATAGTATTTTTTTTAAATCCCATCAATCAACATCATACGTTGTAAACGTCAAGAACCTTGGTAGAAAATCAAGTGGAAATTAAAAGTACATATAACGAAGATCGCTACGAGTTTAAAAATTATTGCACTGCGTAGATAGCATGATTATACGTCGAGTCGACGGAAAACATATTCATGCATTCATTATTACCAAGGAAAGAGGGATTATGCAAAAACTCCCCTTCAAATTATGCATTTATCCCAAAAAAAATATGCGTTTTTATGCATTTATTTTTTTGGTGAAATTTCAATATTTAACCTGTCATTTTACCTTAAATCCTCAAAAAC